>CAADRB010000015.1:2872459-2900981 GCA_900708905.1 Hymenolepis diminuta | reverse complement strand
ATTGTTGGCTCTGCTAGATTACTATCCGAACTCCTAGTTGGTTATGTTATAGCATTATTACATCTACGTAATTCCTTGTATTCCCGCCGTTTCTTTAGGGCAGATTCAAATTTAAATCAATGACACTTTCCTGAATGAGTATTAAAATTGTGGGTTCCTCACACTCCTTTATTGTCAACCGTTGCGAAAAACAAGTTCTCGTTGCAGTAGCGAAACTTATTACAGCCCAGTGATGATGAAAATAGCCAGCGTATATAAAATCTCCTCGGGTTTATATAAACAATGCAAAGGTTGAGCGTTGTTCAATAAAATGCGAAGAAAGTATAAAATGAATACTAATTTTGTCAAGAGCAAGCATTTAATAAATTTTTATAATTATATTTTCTCCATGGCCAAATTATTTTGATTAAAAACTGTTTTTTGTTCTTCTTATTCCAAGGAGTATGATGGAGACTCAATGACCTCTTCTACCAGTTTGAATACCTCTTTTAACCTCTGACTTTCATGACATGACTCAGCAAAACTCCGGAGAACACGTGTCCAAAAATATTGCTCTCTTCGTAAATATTTAACTGAGTGCTGGCTCCGTAATCAGTTGTACTTTGCCAGATTTTGGTCACATAGATCTCGCATATGCGGTTTGTATGGCGGACAAGGGCATAAGGAATCGATGTGCTGACTTGGATCAGAATCCAATAAGGAAAATGTTAGCCTTATAGTCCCCCCAAAATAGCCACAATTGCCCGAATTGAATAATGACACGGGATTAAGCAAACTTCTTCTATTTACTCCAAATCAGGTCAAGCAACGACCCACAGTTGTAGTACATTTTAACAATCATATAAAATCTGTAAAAAATTAATGGATATGTAGAATTGCTACTTCAATCTCTCTTGAATAGAATATTTTGGGTGTTGGATCCACCTGGAATCTTTTATGGTGTTTCCTGGAACGTTGGGAACGAGAGTCCTGTTGATTGCCGGATTGATTTCAGGAGTTATATTGCTTCTAAGCGGTGGAAAGCGAAAAACATCCATGATAATATCCAAGGAACCGATTTCCAGTTTCGATGAATTTGCTGCGCACCGGGGACGGGGATGGTTCCGATGATACACCCAAGTTTGATCATCGGCATCCACTTCATACTTCACGCTACTTTGGCGAACTGAGGATACCTTTTGCCCATGTACCATTCGGTCGGTGATCATGCACTTAGACCGCTGTGCCGGTTGCAAGAGTTTCCTTGGCGCATGAAGAAGAACTAGGGGAGGTTGAATCCATTGGAAGTAAGATGCTGTGAATCATCCTGGATTTTCTCACCATACGAGTTTCTGCAGAATTGCGGTCTTTTGACACTTGATGCGGCGTCGTTCGATACATTGAAAGGACCACGTCAGGAATCTCACCCATTAGTAGTGTGAAGTGCTGACCGTAGGGGAAATTATGAAACCTTATGACAGCGAAAATGATGGCCAAAGCCTCCTTTTCAATTTTGCTGCAGTTCTTCCCAGGCGTAGTAAGGATTCAAGAAGCATGAGCGACTACTCTTTCTGCGCCATCAGGAAAGACATGAGAGGTAATAGTACTAACGCCATAGTTCGAAGCTTCTTCAGCCACTATGATTGACGGATTCGGATTTCAATGAGGAGACAGCATATCAGAAGTGGGCATGCACTTTAGCTTTGTGAAAGCCTTCTCACACTTGGGAGTTCAGTTCCACTTATTATTCAATCTCATTCAAGTAATATTCTTTCTCTATCTTTTGCGTTCTTAGTCATTACAGCCCTGTATTTGGTGACCCTAATCTTATCTTGCTGCACTTGTAACCCTCTGTTCCCTGAAGGATTCTCACTGTTGGCATTCAAAACCGAATAATCAGTTGATTAAATTGTATCCCGTACTGTAAAGGGATATTTCTATGTCTAACCAGTCAAGCTCCTAAAGTAATTCTACTTGCAGTATAGATAGTGTGATCTGGATAGGTATTCATTAAGGGAAATTTCTTAGATAAGGTAATGTAGCCTGAATGGGCACAGATATCTATAAAAATAAGAAAGATAGGAGCAATGAATTTCAAAGAAAGAAATCGTCTTGCCACTTCCGTTTGACGCAGTGCATGATTGTGCTTTAGTATAACGTAGGACCTAGGTTCACATTGATCAACTATTTGCATATGCCAGTCTGCATGACGGCAAGTGATTGCTTACTGACTGGTGAGGTCGCTAGATTAGGCTACTTCCAATTCCTCAGTAGTAAAGTATTTGATGGTAACATCAAAAGCCAATGGATTATCTTTCGAAAGCATTAGATTTCTCTCCTATTCCACGGCTGACTCATCAACGCCAAAGATTTCGTAACAAGCGCAGATATTCCAAAGCGTAGCTACGCCAGCTTTCGCTAAATCCCTTTAATAATGAAGTCACCCATATATTACGCAAAAACGAGGCTTGTGAACCAATTACGCTAGGCAGAAATACATCAAATCAATATTGTAGAATAGCGCTTACACAATTGGCAAGCTACCTATTAGTCAACAAAGTCTTGGGGAAATGCATTTATCCAGTAGTTCCACTTATATCACGAGAAAATTGTTCTCCGTGATCCTTAGTAGCCAGGGTTAACTACGGTTGATTGGTGAACTTGTCTAATAGCAGTGCAAAGTTCATGCAGAATCTATTGCTATACGCATGGCAGTGGAAAAAGGTGCCACAAGTTTTAATCATAGAAAAGCGTCCGGATAAAAGAATCTGGAAACGAGACCACTGAGGATAAGAAACCAGAGAAGTGGTCAAGAAGTGGGCATCAACGTAATGGCATCAAGAGTCTGGCTTTATTTGAATTCTGGAAGCCTTGAGATGCCCAATTTCTTTAATGAAGTATAGATACTACATAATGTCCTGATGTTCAAATTGCACGATTTGACTGTCGGGTTCATGGGCGAAATTATATTCATGCTGCTCAAAATCATTAACCGGTAGATCAAATTTCGTGGCTGCTCACGTTACTGCGATTTTTGTTATTCTACTGGAGGTAAAGCGGTTAATTGAGATTGCCGGTGGCATTTTCAATGCAGCAGAGGTCACCAGATTTCACACGACTAACTCTAATAATCCAGGACAATTTATAATGTAGTAACGCCCAAAAGAACTCATACTATATTAATCGCGAAAACGTGTAGTAAGCTGATGGCTATATGCAATTGTAAATAAGGATCTGTAAAGTTAAGACTGATAAACAATACTAAAAAAAATTTCATCATTAAACACCCTCCCAACATACCATTATCGCTGAAGCGTTATTAACTACCTCCATATTTAAATACGACAAAAATATTTAATATAATAGCCATATGACTCAATATTAAAAGAAAGTTTAAAGTTGTGGAATAAACATATTTTCATCGCATATATACAGAGTGCTTAAGAGCTAAGCGTTATACGCAGATCTTCCAGCTGTTGACAGAAATCCATGTTATTGAGTGTAATACTTTCGAAATTCTTAACCTAAGAACAAGAGGATTTTAAAATAATTGAATCACTTACCGTTCTAAGGGCAAGTTCTCGAATGTGCTGACGCATCTGCATGGCAACGGTAAAATCAAACGAACTTGAGAGAGTCATGGATAAGTCAACTAAGATATCCTTAACAAGTCTAGAATGGATAACAGTTTAAGAAAGAAGCACTTACTTCTGTCTAGAAATGAAAACAGGAAGATAAGTACAGCTTCGTAGTTTTTCCGTATATGTTGAAATCGAATCAAATTTATCGCTAACCTTAGCTAGGTCAGAGAGGAATGCAAAACAATCCACACTTTCAGAAATTTCCTGATTAGTATTTGATGAGATTATTGATTCGGGAGCCAAATCGGAATCATCGACTTTGTAATCAACACAATCGATATGCTAAACAACGAAAAATATACATGTATCAACAAACTTCAATATAAAGTTACTGAGGTTAAAACAATAAACCCATACGATCTAATTAACAATAAGAGTTTTTTAATTAACAAAATAATAAAAACACCAAGGCTCAGGTTACCCCAGGAATATCATAGCCAAACTTTGAAGCTTGAGACAGTATTCGCTCAACCATTCGAAAGTACGACTAAAAGGGTATTAGCCATTTCAATGCATATTAACGATCCAATGGAAGTAAAATATGAAGCGGAAATTGTTCTACCAGAATTAAACATAAAATAGCATAATATTAAATGGGCAAACATATGTTTGCGAATATTCCAATAAATATTAATCAATATATTGTAAAATATTAAGAATTTTGGAGCAGATCACTTTTCTAGACAAACTGAAAATAAATTTTTTAAATATAAGTATTGACTTTAATGAATTTAACTTTTGAATTTCATGACTCTTTTATTTTATATTGTATCGATCGCATTTGTTATTTAAGTAGCTATGATCATACACTCAATTATTTTTAATATAGTTTCGTGAGTTTTTCACGTATGAACACATGCTGCTTCGTGGGATAACGGCTTTTGTTTTATTTGACCTTTATTTCTGACCTCATGTCGAATCCCCATTTCCCGCGGCGTTCATCGATTTATTAATGGATGAGTTTACCTCTGCTTTTCTTTCTAGGGGAAAAGATGAATTGAAAGATGCTGAGGCGGATATCTCATATACGCCATTTGGCGTTGATTCGGCAAAGGCGGTGGAATCAAACAACTCAAATTCTCACCAATTCCAAACTGCAGACACTGAGCCTGAATCCGTCACGAAATGGCGACAAGAATATAATGCAAATATCAAGAAGAGAGATGCAACTGAGGCTAAAAAGATAAGTGGTATGAAGGAAAGCGCTGAAAAGGTATGTAACTTGTGTTTATATATAATTTTATAATATTTGAGTTAATCTATACTTTGTTCAATTTGGTAGGAGTTAGTTGATTGGCAAGCATGGTACAAGAAGAATCTCGTCAATGCTCATCAGGAAAATTTGGCTCATGAAGGGGAATTGCAAGCTCAACGAGACAAGACTACACTTCTCTCTCAATCAGTTGCCAAAGTGAATCCTTCTGATTCCGCGATTTGGGAACGTGTTTGTCAGCTTTGTGATCTCACTGTTTCCTCCACTGGCGATTCTACATTCGCCTCAAAATCTTCATCACAATCAAAAGACGTTACTAGATTCCGTTCTCTTCTTCTTTCACTCAAAAATAATCCGCCCAGAACGGCTCAGTAGTTCTTAGTTCAAATTAAGTTTCACTGAACTGATATCTTTGTCTATCTCTCTAATTATGTTGTCGTAAAAAAACTTGCATTCCTTTCTATTTCCTCTGGTTGGTCATTTTGGTCTCAGCGCCCGATTTCAGTGTATATTTCCCAACTTTCAATTTACCTGTTTAATTGTCTCTTGTACGTATGTGTGTTGTTATCTCTGATATCGTGCTTTTCTTATTCGTATTATTAATTAAGTAGAACTTTGCGAGCGGAATAGAACTCCGTATTGCGTTTTGACAGCAATTCCGTTTTGTTGTTAATGGCAAATGGGCGGGTATTGCCGAAACTGCACGTCTGTTTTCTGATGGGATGTCATAAATATAATCTGCTGTGTTGCTTCATTGCTCAAGCGTTATCGATAGCAAGTAGCACTTTGTTTAGGTACCAAAGCAGTTTCGAGGAGTCAAATTACGCCATTATTATTTATAAGCTTAATAAAACAATACTTTCGTTTTATGTATAATAAACTGTTACTAGGGTATTAACCGTCCTGTGCTCATCGGTAAAGTCTTAGTTGAATTCCACATTGGTTTTAACATACTCCGACTGTCTTCGTCAAGCTTTTGGATATGCTAATCGGGCGTAATCGTCCCCCTGACCTGATTCCTACCTCAACATTTTCTCCAATTGCTCTAGCTCAGATCTTTCTTCTGTTTCTACTTCTGTCTCCAACACTTCACTTATCTACGGATTTTGTATCCCTCTCTCTTTTCATCAAAATAATAACCTTCCTAAGTCATTTGCCTTCCTCTTTGTTGCTCTACATCTAGTCACCTTAGGCTTATCTTTCTACAATCGGCAATTCCCTGGTCATATTCTGTAACTTCCATGTAGGAGTTCCTCAACCAGATTGCATATGGCGCATTGTTAATTTTTTTCTTATGGTAATTGCCGTAAAATGAATTTTGGAATCAACCCAGTGTCTCTTTCGCAGTCATTGAGTGAAAACTTATCCATCAGTTTAGACGGAGGTCTAGCAGCTAAGGCATCCTGTTTTGTTCTAGGCACTTTTCAGATTCTGCCTTCACCAAGACGACACGAAAGAGAGGTGACTAAGTGTTTTTGGCAGCGTTTATTGAGATTGAACCAGGAACCACGAGAGGGAGAGTGAGCGCGGATAAAAGGTGGGATGTTTTTATTTACAAGGAAGGCATATCGCTCATTTTTACAGAGCGTCCCAAATCGTCCGTAGTCGTAACGAGTATGGCATTAGGTAGTTCGAGCCCACATGTCTTCGACAGGTAATCATTACAAGACGAATAGTTCAAGGACTCGACAGGAGATCACTACGAGGATTCCGTGGTCACATTTAGGGAAAAGAACAGAGAGAAAATTTAAATTCAAGAAAAATTAACTCGCTTGACAACAACATTATTATTTGTCCTAAATCGGACTCATTAACATTGGGAGAGCTCAGAACAAGTTTAACAAACATAATTTTAGGAGGTCAATGGATTTTAATCAGTATAATTTAAATATTAATTCAAATAGAAGGAATTCCCGAATTCTATAATTAAGAGGAAGATAAAATGTATATAAAAAGATTGAGATCACTGATCAGACGAAATTGATATTGTAAGAAGGTTCATTCCATGTTTGTTTCTTAATAAAACATTTTAGTTTCAGCCATCTGCCCCAGAAGGAAGAAGAGCATGGTAATGTAAAATAATTTTTATCATTTGAAAGTATCCGAATAAAGAAAGCACCAAACGATTTCAGTGCAATATGAGACGGTAGAAAGGGTTAGGATGAAGCTGTTAATGAATCTAAGATATCATGGGTCTCACATTGTTTAAGTTGTCCATATTCCCATAAAGAGAATAGTTTATTTTATAATGACCTGATATTCAAGTTTCATGAATTAACTTTTAGTTTCGTGAGTCAGGTTATTTCCGCAACATTCAGAGTTAATTGGTCGGTTCACTTTTTCGTGGTTAGTAATGTCATCTCGATTAATAAACAACTTGTTACTGCTCTGAGCGAGTAGATCAGACTAGCAGAGTAGGTTATTAGAGTGATAAGTAAGCTGACAAATAATGTGGTGACCAGACATTCAGTTTTTGAGGCGCCTAGACAACATTCGACTCAGATGAACAAGTGAGGACAACTCAATCTTTTAAATATGATGGAGTCAGTGTAGGCAATTGGATGAACAATACTCGAGCAGTGGCGAGCAGTTTTTTGTTCTTAAGTAGATGTTAGTAGATTTCTGTCTCCGTAGCTATTGTCTAACTAATTTTTATAACCCTTCACTAAAATAATAATACAGAAAAAAAAGGCGATTATGATTAGTAGAGTTATAAAGTAATGTGTGGGTGTGTAATGGTACCGTGTAGATAGCGTTTATGTTTAAAGACAGGACATATACGAAATTTAGGCTGAGAAATTCTCCTTGGTAATTTCGCCTCACAACTGCAGAAGCTGAAAAGTCCCCCCGAGAGATATTACATTCTAAGAAAAGAGTTTAAATATGTAGATTTTTCTTCATGAGGAAGATGAAAATATGACTAAAATCTTATTGAAATGCTATCTGCTAAAGTTGGGAACCTCTAAATCGGCAGATATGAGGAGTTGGCAAAAATAACTTCATAGGGATGCTCCAAAAATATTTTGTGAGAAATTCGAGTGATCAATTCTGCAAAAGATTGTATTTCTAGCACTACTGAGTATAACTGAAAGATGAGCGTAAAAGAGAGATTATACTTTTGCGGAATATTGCTTAATTTGTCAGATTCTGTACCCTATTAAACTTCAACAAATATTTCTAATGAACTTCTTGGTACAAGCAGCCCATCGAGAGCTGGATTGCTCATGGAAATGGCCGGTCATTTAGCTATGTTTACAAGAAGAGAAAAATTACTTGCATGGGCTTGGCAATGGGAAGTAAGGGCCGCATCTCGGCGATACCCTCAGTGGTAGTGACAATTTCAGTTTGCCATCAAGCTTAACGAATTAGCTGCTTGTTAAGAGAACTTTATATCAGTAGATTGATTAGATTATAACTCATTTCGTCTTATCAATTCAACTTGAAAAGATAAATACACTTTAAATATTTGTGATAATCAGAGAGAAAGTAGAAATATTCCTGTTATTTTTTGAAACAATTAATTTTAACAATTTTGTGTAAAATTTTAAATTTCTATTAAGGTTTAAAATGAGATCGATAAGTTTTACAGCTCAATTAATTGGTCTGTGAGCTACCCAGTGAAATTAATTATGCATTCGCAAATGGAAAAATGCATAAATCTCCTTCAACCAAATTTTCGTGTAATTTTAAAAAGCGTGACGAAAGGAGCTTCATGAACTTCTAACTCATTTGCTTACAAGTGCGAAGAGATTAATACGAACAAAATATGGGTAACTAAGAGGAATCATTGAAGAGGCAGATTGGATAATCAGGAAAGAATATTTTGACTACATCAGACGCAACTGCCAAAGACAGAATTAAGACGCCGCTATATTACAGGAATACAATAGAACCATGTGAAAGAAACTTAGAGAATTATAAATGTAAAAGGGTGGTAAAATATCTTTCCAGTTAATCAACTACGTTTAGCTGGACTAATATTGTCAGAAGAATAATCAATGAATGAGAACTGAGTCGTTAAAGTGGTTTTGTGGACTTCTTGCGGTCAATGCATTTCCGTCCAATAATGGGAAATAATACGTGATTAATTAAATCAAATGGATATTCAAATATTATACATATCCTTGAGGTCAGAAGTTGTGAGAATAGGTCCGAGAAAGATTTACTCCAAGAACTTGCTCAACTTTATAAAAAGTAAGGAGCATTGCTATGATCTAAAATGGAAATCAGACACAAACCAAATATTTCCGCTAAGAGTTTTCATTTATCCTGAAATTATATTGAGATTAACCGAGTCATGTGTATAAATGTTAAATAAATATGGGAAAAGCGCCATGTTATCTAGCTAATTACATCTTTCTGCAGCAGATGGTTTAGAGATTTAGAATTTTAATTACTGTGAGCCTGCCACGAGTCTAAGCTCGGTTGCTTAAAACTAACAGACGCCATAAGACTCAGATATATCAAATAAATGCAATTCAGTGTAAGTTTATAGTTTAGATTTTTTGATAGATCTAATATTTTTTGTAATAACATCGTTTAAACACCTCTCTCAAGGCTGCATTGTCATTGGTTCTTATTCTGGTGTTTCGCTTTTGAATAATTTTGTTTTGGGTTTGATTTTTGGGAATTTTTAATTTAATTTACTGCAATTTACAGATTCTTTTAATATTAATGAGTGACGTATCCAGCGAACATGACGAGGAACTATCCTTATTGTCTGATATGGTAGCAGATGTTATTTTCACTGATCCTCATACCAGTAAATGTGCGTTCCGTACACGTGTTATAATAATTGGTATTTTAGCTACCTTAAAAGGGCCTTGTGCTGACTCTTATTATCAACCCGATTCTCTAGTTAATCTTGGCTGCAAGGCATTCGCGGAAGAACGACCTTTCGAAGTTGTTTATTCTGCTGAAAAGCCAATTCCAGAGCATATACAAAAGACCATTGCTCAGTATAGTTTTCCATCAACTAGTAGGGAAATAGAAATGTATTCTGGCTTGGGTACAGGCAGTAAAAGTTGTTTCCACAAGGCCAGTTTTATTTTTATGCAGAATGGAGTGCGTGATTGTCTGCAAATAGGTTTGTTTATCATCCTTTAAACTAATAAGTAATATTGTCTCATTTAGGTTTTTATATTAGTGCAAATGTCATTCACTCCACTACAGATAAAAAAATTCGGCAAGTAACCATGTGTTTTGATCGCAATCATGTTACTTTCACATCTTGTACCTGTATCAGCGAAGAAGATCGCAAAATAATTGATAGCCAGAAGAAACACCTCTCTCCTGCACAAAAATCAATGTCAGACCGGAGTGTCTGGTGTCCCCATGTGGTCGCCACTTGTCTGACCCGAATTGTGCATCCGGAAAAATTTACCTACCGACCACCGATTTCGGAATCTTTGAATCAATTAAATGAGTCGCAGTTGAGAACACTAGCCTATAAACTCATTTGTCAAGAGGGCGCACGTAAATTCTTACCTGCAACTCAGAGCATTCTTGATGAAATGCTTACACCTTCGACCGCTTCCTGTGGTTCTTATGAAGAAGGAAGAGGTATGATTTTTGTTTCCAATTCTCATTTTCTCCATTTTTAGACCCAACTGGTGGAGGTTGTATAGGTGAAAATCCCTATTGGTGTGTTGATTTCACAAATTTAAAGAACCGATTGACAAGTCTATTAGCACACCACATTCGTCAATTAGATATTGAAATCGAACTTGAAATTGTTTTCGATTCACCGTCTTCGTTTGTGGACATTCTTGATGTTCTCTCCTCTAATCGGTCATATCGTCCACGTGGTGCTTGGGAACTTCTGAGTATTATTATCGAAATGATGCACAACCACGATGCCAACTGCCTAGAATTGCTACAGATCTTTGTGGAATCCATTATCAACAATTCGGAAGTAGGTGTTTGGTCTGCTGTTTTGTTGCAAGATAGAGTCTAGGGTCATTAGACATACAGCAACGGACATTAGTGCTTTAATAGTAAATAGAAGAGATAGATATTGGTAGGTGAATGGTGAGAGTCGGTAGTAGGAGTTGGCTGACGTACATGAATGTTAGCCGTTAGCTACGAGCCGGGACTATAGTACGAGCTGATTCTCAATAGCAGGAATCTAGTTTATGTAGCAGTGGACATCATGTTGAATAAGAAATCAAAGGTGAGGGGAGCGGAGATGGAAATTGTGTTCTAGCCACGGTTTGGCTTTCCAAGGAGTATTGTGGGTGTATCAATACGCGTTTAAAAAGAGTGGCAGGTGGCTATCTTATTTTACCCCTATTCATTCTGTCTTCTACCAATCTCTACTACGATAGCTACAACCAGCAGGTTTATTAGTAGCTACCTTCGGGAGCAGTGGTCTGTATGTGCTGGTGGATGTCGTGGGTGCAACGTATATATATATATATATATATGATTGGAAATAATCTAGTTGATCAGATCGATTGTACAGTAATTGACGAGTCAACCACTTTGTCCAGTGGATAGTGTCGAATGTCCTGCATTGGTGTAGTTCAGGCACATGATCACAAAGGGGAGTTTCAGTTGTCGAACCTAATAGTTGGATCGACCTAACTGAAAGTAGGATATATTTAGAAATTATGCATCTGTTTAAATTTGTGCATAGCGATAAGAATCGTGACTACATCGTGGATTCAACACCACAGATCGATAAACGGGATTTCCAGTTTTTAAGAAGCTATCCAAAACTTTGTCAAGCCCTTGCCAGTTTATTATTTCATTACTCATTGTTTTTTCTCGTACAGATGGTGAAGTATTGGAGCTGTGCGGAAAGAAATATTCCGTTTCCTTCAAAACATGGTCAAACTGCCGGAAGAAGTGGTTCTTTTTATACTCCTAGATGGCTCTGTGAAGTTCTTGTTGATGTTTGGCGACTCTTTTGTCTTCATCCTAAGTTTGTTATTGATCCTGAAAGCCCTGTTCTAAATCTTGGTGTCTCGAGGCGAGAAATCTTCGAAATGTTGGACGGTTGGCAGTCCAAAATCCTTTCCACTACTCAAGATACTTCCTCTGTTAATGGCATTCAGTTAGACCTTGTTGGATTTAACCCGGCGATAAGAACTTGCTTGTATGTTTTCTTTAATTTTTTCTACATGACTGGCGTCTTTATATGTGTTATTTCGTAAAAAGATTAATTATTATATTTCCGTTTAATTATTAAGATAAAATACATTATAATACTCGGATAAACAGATGAATATCTATAGGTATGGGGAACTTATCTGAAAAAAAAGGGTAGAGAGATGTGTTCTATAAGACTCATGACGTTTACTTTATCACAAGTTCTATCGTCAACGTTGAGGATGGTAATCTGAAATATGACGTTTCAGCCACACTTATCTGCAGTCGCATTTAAGCAGATAGAAGATGGACGCTGGAGGTTCTTATTGATAGTTGCATCTGAAGAACAGTAGTGCAAAAGCATAACTTTCTTTTCTGTGAAAATTCGCACACAGGTGGTAGCCTCATAATTTATTGTTTCCTCTCGAATTACGTTGAGGTGGGGATTTACCCTTTTAGAGACGCGAATCAGCATTGTTGTTTTAGCGATCATAGTAGATATCCATGGTGTCTTGATTAATTTAGCCGTTACTTTGTGTAAGATTTCTCTAGTTTTCTTTGGTATCTGATTACTCAAAAGAAGCCTCAGAGTAAGAAAACTAGGGAGACTTTCGTAGCTGCCCAAAGGCTACATTTTCTTTTAAACTTGACTGCTGTATTCTCCAAAGGAATCCGCTGAGCTAGCTCGCTAGCTTTATTATGCGAGAACGTAATTCAAATAGTATCTTTTCCACGTTTTTGAGGTGAGCTTTAAAGTAAACTCCTGATATTATTACCTCTATTCACATTTATATTCCGATCTTACATTCATATATTTTTGTATTTTACCTACCTGGTTGCAGAAAGCTTACATTCTAAACTAAATAAGTTGGATGCTGGCGTTTTTTTTCCATTCTTATAGCTAAAAATGGGTTCTTAAAAATGTTTTTATTCACTAGATTGTCATGGACAGATAATCACCTCCCTCCTACACGTCATTTAACCCCGGAACAATTCCGAGAAGGTAAGTGCTTTACACAAATTTACTGATTTTACTCTCCCTATTTTCTAGCTATCCCCAAATTTGATGGTGCTTTTGTGAGTGAACAGTCTTGTGTAGATGATGATTCATTGTGGAGGGATTCGTTCGGAGAGACTCCAGAATTTGGCTCTTCCTTTTATCCCCCTATGTGTGGCCAATTTGGGGTGAGTTAAAGTTCTGTTATAAAAGGCGACTGTATGAGAGTTGCAAATATTGGTTCTCAAGAGCGAAGACCTTGTAATTCCGCCTTCCTCAGTCTAGTTTATTATTCATCTGATAGTAGTATAAGGCATGTTTCCGAATTTACAAGTTTCCCATCTTTGGATTTATAGAGCTACTAGTTGGCGTAGGCTGTATCGAGTTAGGGACCTCTGAAATGATTGATGTGCTCGTTGATCTCTTAAGTATATCGTATTTGTTTATAATAGACACAACCTTTATTATCCATCTTCAATATTAGGTCGATTTTGCACGATGTCAAAGCCTCGTAACCCATGGAGGTAATCAGAAGGTATCATTATCCTGGGTGCGACATCTGGCCCTTCAACTTTTGCAACAATCCCCTCATTTGCTGGCCGCCGCTAAGGCGGCTCTCTCAACACTGAACCCAGATGAAGAAATATCTTCAGGCACTACCAATAATCGACCTTCTTCAAGTACACAAAATACTGAAGCTGGTCGAAAAGCTCGCAATCTACTTCGCGAGAGAAGTGCTGAAACAGAAGCGCTGCTGAGAAATACGATTGTCGATAGATTTGGAGTGATGGTGGGTGTCCTTTCTCTCTTATATTCCACTTCCTACTTAAAAAATTCAGTAGCGCGTATTTTGTATAGCTAAGTGAGTGGATTTATTGTGTGGACTACCTGATGGACTGTTTCTATAGTTTCTACTTCTACGACGGTGTAGTTTACCCACCCGTTCTCACAAACCATAATCTTTCTCGGACAGTTATGCACAAGAAAGTGGTGGAAGGATTCAACCCCTCATATTACTTGTCACATTTATCTGCGCTGTCAATACCTCAGAAGGAGCAATCAACTAAAGGCTGGATGCCTGTTGATATGGAATTGGCTTTTCGCTTGGGTTTTCTAACTCTTGTCCTACCTAGACCTCAACTTATTTTGAAGAGCAGGGAAGTGCGGCTAATGGATCATGAAAGTCAACTTATGTCGAGACTCTACAATCTACCTTTGGAATCAGTCTGTCCTTGGGTTATCAACATTCTTCGACAAGAAGCCTCAATTCTAGCTTATGGACCAAGTAGATTCGGTGAGTATAATTACATTATTGAAAAATTTTTAAGTAATTTTAGTCCCTCCGGAGTAATTCTGGCAAGGTTGGCTTAGGTCCGATATGTGAAGGCAATATCTATCAATATTAAGTACGCAGGAGATTGAGTGAATAAATTTCAATAAAATTTTTGCCGGATTGATGGAGAAAAGTTAATTGGGAGAGTTTGGTCTTGAAACCTACATTTCTGCATAACCCCAGTTGTGATTCAGACACTTTTGTCCTTAAAAAATTCATTTCTTGCGATCTTTGAATGCGTTCGACTGCAGTCTAGTAGTCAAATCAATGAATGATCATTGAAGTAGATGTTGGTTTTCAAGAGCGAAGGTTTCCATTCTCTTTATTAGTATTACCCACAGTAATACAAAAAATTTTATGGGAAGCAACTGAAAGCATTTAACAGAAGATCCGACAGGCGATAAAGGCGAAGAGGTCAAATAATTCTAAGAGCAACGTCAAAGTATCACTTAGTCTTATTTCATTTAACTTTTAGGTTCGGATTGTACAATATTTGCTAAATAAATGGCTCACGTTTCTAAATTCAAGAGTCGTGAATTGTCCTTTGGATTGCAACAAATGCTTGTCTACAACAAGCGGACTTGTTGACCGGTTTTTATTTAATCAGGAAAGGTCGATCTTGCCACTTCAATGCACGTTTTCTTCCAATGGTTGAGAAGATAAAATGATCTTTCTTGGTATTCAGCAACCTATACTTTTAACATAGTAGAGATGAGATAGCTAAAAATTAGCAAAGCTCCATAAGCTGTGTTCACCCAAGGTGACTACTCTGATGTAATCAAATGTGATTAATTCTTATTATATAATTTCAGTTCGGATGTGTCCGATTGCAGAAGAAAGCTTACACTTGAATTGACTGAATTTAAAAGATAGGATCTATAGATTTACAGGTCTGTTTGTTGATATGTGCAAGTGAGCTATCTACAATGGCATGATTCGTTTTCCACTCATCCTTTTCAATAAATTGCTACGGGTAATCTCATATTAATGGCTCTATTTCTATATTGTAATGACCTTAAGACTATAGTAGCACGCTGATGGAAGTACTAAAAGTATAAATCTGCTGACCTTAAAGCCTGGAATGGCTAAGCCCTCATCCCGGAACCACTAAATCGTCAGCCCCAATGTTCTTCCAAGTTCTAAACTAAAAGGTAAGTTTAATACATTTATCCTGTAGATAAAAATGCAGGAGGGAGGGAGGGCACTTTCAGCATCATCTTAACAAAAGAAGAATTTTCGAGATCTTTTCCTAAATTTGAGACAGTATAAGGTCCAAGTTTATTTTTGCTTCTTGGTCCTTGTTTCCATCTTCCAAATATAGATCTTTATTAAGACACATCATATAGATAAAATAAGGGAATATGAAAAGGCTTAAAGTTTAATATAGATGGAAATAGAGACCAAGAAGCACATAGATTACGGAGAAAGAAGGCGGCCATTTGCCTCATGTCCGCCTAGCGCCATCCTGAACAATAGTGACCGATAACTATTTAGTTTAATCTAGCCAATTACCACACAAAGCTCCCAGTTTGAACTCTTCATTGGTTCACTCTGCATTCGGAGGTTCATCAAGGTTGTGAGCCAAATTCTAATAAGCTAGTGGTTTATGGCAATATGCAAAAGATTTATCAATACTAGACACCGCAAATATAATGAGCAACACTTCAGTCACTTTTCCTCAAATATGCGTTAATTTGCCAAGAGAATGATTAAATGGCTCAGGGTTTTATATGATGTATTAGCAGCTAGGTATCAGATTTTTGTCCCTGACTATTCTGTAAGCTGTGCCTTCTATCTTCTGCCAATATTCAACGGAATATATAGAGAACAGTTGCAACCGGCAGGCTTGTTAGCAGTAATTTTCGAGGAGAGGAGGTCGGACAAGAGAGACGAACTGACCCGATAGGTTGATGCCTTCTGGTGCCGATGCAGAGAAAGGCAGATGCGGTTGACGAACGTGGTGCGGCGAAGAGGCATATGAGGTAGTGCAGGTAGTGGGTGTAAAGAAGCGCACAACGTAGCGTCAGCCGTGGCGTAATTTTGAGTGAACCCAAAGTGGGCACGTATACTTTAGAGTTGGAGGTAATCTAGTTTGTGTCAGACGATTGTGCATGGTCGGTCAGTCATGTCAAATGATTCAGTGAGACAGTTTCAGACGTCTGGTTGACTCAGTGGGAAGTATTTAGAAAATATAAGTGAAAATTTTAATTCTTGAAAATTCAGTAAAGTTGATCACCACAAAAACTATAACATGTTACAAAAGTGGTTCCTCTACTATTTTGCAATTGTGGTATTGCTCCTGTTAATCTATTTTCCTGTTTTTTTGTCTTTCATAGATGCCAATGTACCTTACGCCTTGTCCGATTTCCTTTTCACCATGTTGGCCGGGTCACATAATGTAGAGGATTGGGATCCACCGGAAAACTCTTCTCCCATTGTTGACGAAACGAACAGTGCAGATGGTACTCAAACCGCCTCGAGCAACCGCCTTCCACCATTTGTTATCCGCATTTCTCGACATAAACCTACCGCCGAGGTAAATGACAGGAAGCTTCGTAAACAAGTCAGGTAAGTTGTGCTCCCATCCCATCTTTCTTGAATCTTATTGACTTATTTTTTTCAATTATTATTTGAAGGAACTGCAGAAGAAACATCGATGTCATCGATAGGCACTTTAAGGTCTGAATAGTGGATTATTACGATACTTACCATAAAACAGCATAGGGGGACGGCAAGACAGCGGTAAACAGGGTCTGTTGAGAAGACTTAGGGTTGTGTTGCGAGGGATGAAAGAAAAGGATGGGAAAAAGTTTTTTTGGATCAGAAGGAAAGATAACAAGTGTCAGTACTGAGCGAGTAGAATCCAGGTTATGATAAACATGACGAAATAGGATACTTTGAGAGGGGTTGATTAATTTAGCGTTCTTTTTTAGTTGATGATTCATAATACGGGTATGCTAGATTACTACTTTAGGAAACGTGCTCTAAATAAATTAAGACGATGAATATATCTAGGCTTGCTAGCTTGGTCCACCCCTGCGTGATTTCGTACAGACGAGATGATTATCTTGACCTACTTCCAGTTCTTTAGTATCAGTGTGCTTGGTAGCTTACGCTAACGAGAAGTTATACGCCATCTACTGGTAGTCCAATGCATGCGCATGCGTTAGCGTTACATTTGTCAGTGAACTGATGTTCACACTTGAGAAGTGTTGTAAATTAACTAGGTAACAACGTTCTATTCATTAAGTTATATTAAAACGATTTTTTATTATTAACAGAGCAGACTATGAACTAGCCTTCGCTCTCGCTAAACGCATTCTTAGTCGAAACTCCTACATTCCCGATGCTAATTTCACTCGTTGTCAACGCTGTCAACGTCGCTCTTTCTTCCTCAAAATGCTCGACTACTACAAAAACAAACCAGGTCCTATGTGTGACCTGGTGGAGAGTCTACTTGACCGTACCCTCAATCCAAGCTTCAAGTGTCCACCCTTGCAAGTCTTTTGCGAAACCATGTTTGATGAGATGTTGGGTATGGCGGAAAGTCAACCCGCTAATGGTCAACAACAACCTCAAACATCATCATCATCCAGTCGGGAATCTCAGAAGCGCTCTTCGTCATCTTCACTGGAACAAAATCTTGAAGGACCTAGCACACAATCCAGACGTATTCAGACGTCAAGAGCACCAACTACTATTAATAATACAACAGGCTCAACAAGTGAAGATACAGATACTGTCTCCGATTCACGTATCCGTTGTGCCAATCTACGTCGGCTCACTAGGCACTCAGTTGGCATGGCAGCAATTGACAGTAGTGCTCCTGAAACGACGAGTTCTGACAACTCTCCGACAACAAGTAGACGCGCAATTAGGGTTTTTGAGGAGGCACTGCATCATCAACTTCCTCCCGGCTATTCTACCTCGGAAGATGATTGTCAATTCACGGTTCCTGAAGTCTCAGATGAGGTAGGTTTGTAAAAATAGGACAGATAGGTTGTCTTGCTTCTGATTTTGTGAAATGTGTGTTTATATGGGGGGAAGGGCTTAGGTTTAGGGGAAGCTGGGACATAGCAACATTCATTCAAGGGCCAATTAAGTGGTTTAACCACTCAAATTGAAAATAAACCACTTGAGGACAAGCAATTTTTCTAACAGTAAGCTTAACGTCATATATGAGTCATCGGCAAGTGGTTACAATAAGTCGATGGTTTATTTCACCCCTCTATGAAGATTCGGTTTCGTATATAGGCGTATCCATTTGATAGCCTTTCAGTAGACCTGAGATGTTCCTGACACATTATAAGTAAAAATTTGTTTTCATTTAATGGTAAATTCCAAGGCTCTTTGAATAATAAAATATAGTGGTTAATGTGCTCGTCTGCAAAGTCGGAGATCATAGATTCGGCGCCCAGCGGTGCACATCTAATAAACGGAATGGCTAAGCGTACTGGTTAGATCTGACTAATAAAGGAGCTGACCATAATTTGAGTTTCTTGTTAGAGAGGCATCAAAATAATCGTTGAAAAAAGTTTTCCGTAGTGGGCTTGAGAACTGTGGTCAGACTTGCGGATGGAAAGTTTTAAAATTATGAATTTGATGCCAAATATATCTGCCAATTTTCCGTTTTAACTAGAAACGGTCAATTAGGCATTGCTTTGCGAATTGTATTTACCATTTAATTAAAATAGGATATTTGTAGAGTATTGGAATTGTTAGACTCTGAGGTGGTCTTTTATATTTTAGAAAAATGATGGTGCACTTCCTCGATTATATTTGGGCCAAGATTATGTGGAGCACTTGATAGACCTTTCCAAAAAGGTTCGAAAAATAGCTGGCGGACCAAATGCTAGCTCTATCTTCCAGTCCACACATAGTACTACCGATCTCTCACTTCAAAAAGCAGCATTCCACGTAAGTTGCTATTAATAAAATATAAGTAGCGATAATATCGTAATGCAATTTCTCTTTTTAGATTAGTCTTTATGCGCTAGGATTGTGCAATCGACTCGGCTCGGCTGCTAGAAAATCTCGTCTAAGAGGCAAGATTATGTCTTGGTTGAGTCGGGAGGCCCTGGAAATGCAATGGTCAGCTGTAATTCCCTTAATTTATTCATGGAAGGGGGCATTTTCCATTCAGGAAATAACGAATCTTATCAAACACCTTGTCTCACAATTTGATAAAAAGAACATAAGAGTAAGTTATGCAAGCGTCTTTAAAAGGTAGTATTAGATTAATGACGGTGCCTTTAGCTAATGATGCTTTCACAATTTCTTTAGTCAACTCGAGCTATTACTCTTCTATGCCGTTCAATTATGCCTGAATGTATTATAGAGGGACCGAAATTCCTGCTAACATTCATGTCTAATGTCGGCTTAAATGACGAAATTCGAGAGTATCTCCTTAAATATTTGGAGAGAAATGAGCCTCTCATAATGGACTCACCTGGATTCTCCGTCTATCGGTCGGAGTATTTTTATACTCTCGCCACTATGTGGGCATACCATCTTTCTGACGGTGAATTTAAATATTCGGTAATTTGTGCTTGGCTTTTTCATTTCTTTTAGTTGTACATTAATTTGATTAAATACTTGGCAAAGATAGGATATGAATGTTAACACCGCTTACTACAGCCTCTTAGACAAAGAGGCTATCAACAGCATTTACATGCTATTGCATAACAATTTTTCGTTTAATTTCAAATATTGTATGCATTATTACAATTCGGACAAGCGGATGCATAGCTATAAGTATAGAATCTTCACTACTTAAATCAGAAAAATATGTGCTGTTGCTTTTTAAATAAATCTCATGAAGAATATTCTCCCCCGTTGACTGCAGTGCCAGCATTGAGGATAACATTCTGCTACGTGGAGTTTGAGCCACCTATGTCTTTTATTGGCCGCCAGAAATTGGACACTAGAAGTATATGTTGATCGTTGTCCTCTTCCTATATCTAAAAGCATAAATCCTCAACTCAAGTGAATTCGAACGAAAACAGTGAAATACGAAGCTACCAACTGTATTCGAATATTTACAGAAAAGAAAGACCGCTATTCCTCATCATATCAGCATGGCACGCTCAACGCTGACATCGATCTTTGAATAGTAAAAACTCCGATTCTCTCGAACAAAATCTCCCTATCCCCTAACTATTTTCTCTCAACTATAGCTATGCATCCTTTATCCGAATAATAAGACATGTTAGAAAATCATCTTTTTTCAAACACCCAGCTTGACTACTAATATGAACTTTTATTCCATTTTTCAGGGAGACTGGATCAACCATCCCCTCGTCGATCTCTTTCCTCAAGAGGTCGAAACTGCCATATCTCCACAAGATTTGCCTCCAATTACTACTGGCGAGTCTACTTAGTTGTGTTATGGTAGTATGCAACATTTCTTATCTTGATTCCTCATCTTTCCATTAAAAAAACAGAAGATCTTTGCGAATACATGAGTCGCGTCATTCGGGATTGGGAAGAGGAAATTGAGGGAGAACGTCAACCCTATCTTTATCGTGTCCTTCGCTTGTTTCTACTAGCGATTGATGAGAAATTACCTTTACAGGTAGGACAGTGTATTTTGTTCTTTGTGTCTTTAAAGATTCGTAGGAGCGTGATCTGAATAAGTATTTATTAAGGGATATTTTGAAGATAACTGATATGAACGATTATAAAAATCCATTAGATGTATAGAAGACGAAAATGTGGAGCATGAAACATTAAGGTGTGGAAGGAAGCGACCATCTTGCCATGATGGGCACAAACCTCTCGGCAAGAGAACTGAGGATGAGTTGTGCATGGTAACCTCTCATCGGTCCACGTGCCAACAGGTGGTTTCGCACTGGCTGACGAGGCTTCCTTCCAGATTGTAACATCGCTCACCAATAATCTATCTGAATTATAAATAGCAGGTAAGAATGAGTATCGGTGGTCAAGGTTCAAGTCTGCTAAGTCAGAGGTCATTAGATCAATACCCATTTTTGCGCATTCAGCGGCTTTGGTGACCAGCCGCCCTAATAGTTAATTACGGTCAACAAGAGAGGGGATAGAGTACGAGTTTCCCGTAAGAGCAACTCCAGGATGTCCTTCCGTTATCATAGTCGTATGCTGTAAACACTTCTTAATGGGTTTGGGAAGGTTAATTATCTACTACAGTAACTCTCGTAACTCTGAGAGTATAAGGAAAGAAAGTGGAGCAAGTAGTGCTCGCCAAACTGCACCATGAAATGTGTGGAGACGGGGGATAATAAGTGGTGATTGGAAACGGACGACTCATTGCCCATGAACCAACAATCGAGAGGGAAGGAGCTTAGTGGCCTTCATCTATCACAGCTACACAAGAGGTTCATTAACTCTTTAATAACTCTATTTCCTGTCGTTTATTTGTTCGTTCTAGACCCAATCTAAGAGGCTTCGTTTTCATCAATCTCTCTGTCATCCTAGACATTTTTACAAACATTACCTAGACAAGAATGCCTCCCAAATTATAGAAGAGAAGCTTACACCCCTTGTAACTGGAGGAGGAAGAAAAAGCTGTTGGGCGAGGCCAGACGCTAACAAAGACGCTGACTTCAAGAACCCTCTGGATCAGGCCATTTTGCGAGTTTTTCGTGTGACTGAAGAACTAAAAGATGAGGAAGCAATGGCCTTTGTCCTGAGATTTCTACTTCATCGAGTCCACTGCCCAGTTCTTCTTGCAACGATCACTTTTGAGGCAATACAGGTATTCCAGAAGCGGTATTCACAAATACCTGCGGAAGATATGGTTGGAAATGGCAGAATTCCGGCTAACCGTCTAAGCGTTCCACTTCTAGAGTGTATGTTCAACTGGACATGTCGACTGTAAGCCCAAGTAAAATTTTTTGACCCCTTAAGAGAAGATTCTTTGTGTTGAGTTGGTAGATGCCGATTTATGTTATTCGACTAATGAAGTATAGAATATGGTTGAACATTTGGCCTAGCAATTATTTTTGGTAAGATGTCAGATATTGAATTGCTGGAGATACATAGTAGTTACAATTCTCAGTTAACTTCCCATATGCTAAAATTCCCAAAAGTAGACAGAGGCAAGAGGTACAATGTGTAAATCCTGAATAAAGTTCATCTCGTATTGCCATTTTGGCTAAATTTTTTATGCAGACTGAAAGTGCGTGCGTGCACTCTAGAGATGCATCATTTTGCGTGTTTGCCCGAGAACGGACGCTACAACCCATGTCTCTGTGTCTAGGTTAATGGGAGTAATGAGTAGATTTGTACCAGCGTCTCTACTAATCAGTTAGCTTAGATGACCGAATTTTGAATGTGTATTGTCCGATATCCTAGACTGAAAAATTCTGCTGATAAGTCGATCCATTCTGCCATACTCACCATAAGCAAAAATTTATATTGTTTTTTTTATTATAATGACAATGGTAGTGCCCAAGACTTTAAAATTTTTATTCGTGAAAAAGCATATTAATGGGGGAAGCTGAAAACGAGTCCATAAGGTAAGGTACGTGGAGGGATTCTGAATGAGGAAGTAATTGAATAAGAGTATTAGGGGTTTTCATTTATTTGAAATCTGGATGTTTAGTTGCTACGTAATGCCATGATTTTAATCCTAGATACATGGGTAAGATTATATCCACGAAATTAAAATCTTATTGACCGGTTGATTTGATTCCGTAATTGGTCATGCTACCTCTATTTTTCGGTATCTTATTAAAGGTCGTTGAGAGTAGCAACTTCTTTTTACCATAGCAGTACCAAATGTCTTTTTCCGGGGACTTAAATATTAACGTGGGAACTCTGTGTTTATTCAGACGCGTACAACGATGTATCTTACCTCTGACCCTTGTATATACTGCTAGCTGTCTCTTAATTACTAGCACTCTTCATCACAAGAACAAGATGGAGAAGATAAAAAGGCTACTGGATTGGTATAGCTTTTTTAGGTTGAGAGGAAGCTCAGTGGATATACTTGAAGAGGGAAACCGTGTAAGAGTGCGTATGTGGTGTATGCAAGGCTGCTTATATGGGGGATAAATAGAATCGTAAAGTGAGACAGAAAATGCAAAAAATGATGTATGGATAGACGTCGTTTTGTAGGTGATATCTCCAACGAATTTAACGATTTGGAAGAAAAGGCATCAACGCACCTGCGTAGATAGAAAACTTGGGTAGATGTTTGTATCATGGTCTTCTAAAGAGTGCTGTAGGAGGCGCGATCTAGAAGGTCCTTATTTTACCGATCGTGACGTAACGTACAGTCTATAAAACAGGTGAAAACTTGAAATTTGGACCAAGAAGCATAAGGAACACACAGATGAGAGGAAGTGATCTTCCTGTCACAAACCTCTGAAGATGAGTATATTTCGACATGCTAGCTTCCTCATTAGTCCACACCTTACTAGCGTGCATGTTTCTGTTTGGACTAGTGATGTTGCGAGCCATTTCTAATGCTTCATTAACAACGAAATTGGTTGCTACAGTAAGTGCATTTTTTAGAGGTATTGGCAAAATAAGAGGAATGGGGAATCACTATTAGCTATGCTTTTTGTGTTCTGTTGTCACCATATCGGTTTTATCTAAACTCTACTTTAACAGGTTCTACAATCAACTGGAACGTCGGTCGAATGATTGGCGAGAAGTTATCGATATGTCTCTGAGTGTTCATCTCTTCTACCAACAGATCCCACCACAGATTAACAATCTGCAAATTTCCTGGGAAGCCTTTTCTCACCTCATTAACCGCATCAATCCATCTGTCTTCGAATCAATTAACAGTAGCCTTGAGTCAATTAGACCCGCTCATTTCGTGTTTCCACGGCTGCAGCCTGAGAATCCCTTTGAGATTGATATAGACTGGATCGATCAAGCAAATGAAACAACTGTTATTGCAGGTAGACAAGGAGGAGGAAGTGGGGGAAGTGGCAGGCCTAATGATCGAAGAATGCGGATCCCCAGAACACGTGGACGTGGAACTGCTGCAGCCAATGGTGGAAGGACGAGTAATTTCTACAGTCGACGTTAAAACCCTGTACATACATACTGCTTTTGAGGCGCATTTAAGTAGACAATGGGAATTGTATTCTTTTTACCCTTTTCAACCCCTTTCTCTCTTTTTTCTGAATGTGATTGTGATAATTGTCATACATATTTAAGGATGGTGTGAACTAATTTATATGAAAATAATGTTTTATTGGGTGTCTGACTTATCCTCACTTTAGTTTTGCTAACTTTCAGTTTACCTTGAAGTTATTAGTAATACTAATCAATATTAGTATTACAAAGGTCAATCTCAACTTTGTCGAAAGGAATCGCTTTTCAACCATCATCTTAAGTAAGAGAATAGTAACCTTAAAACTTCTGATAAGAATCTCGTGTTGTGCTGTCCCTCCATTAATTACTTTTTTCGCCAGCAGTTGATTATGTACAAAGGTAAGCGGACGGATATCGTTCTTGTGATCCTTGACCTGGTAGATTTGAATGCTGATCTTTGTATTGAATCGAAATATGGGTTGAATATACGAAATTTTCATTTCTACATGGTAAGGCTGGGTGACTGTAGGGCCTTAAAATTATGGTCACTATGCATACTGCTACAAAGGGTAAGGAGAAACGCGAAGGATTTGGTAATAATAAAAAATGCTAGTGATACCAGAAAAGAGACGGAGGGAACTACGCAGTAGGTGGGAGAGCTGACTGTAGGAGTTGACCGGCAAGAGTTAAAGAGGAACGAGTTGGTATGTGTTAAAAAACAAGAATTGGTCAGTGTCAGGTCAGGGTATTTATAGACAGAGCTGGTGGACAACCTAAGTAGCTTAAGGATAATATGAGGGTCCAAATGTGAAGGTAGGGGTAAAGAGATAGCATTAGGGAATTGAAGGGAAGAAGTCTTGTTCGGTGATCGTTGGAGCGTTCACAGGACCGGTGTATGTACTGCGATAAGAACTTGTTGATTGATAGCGTTCTGACAATCTCCAAGCTGACCATAAAACATTAATTCGGACCCTGAAAACAGACAATCATTAACAATCCCGTAAATTTAATTAGAAAAGAATTAGCAAATTATTCTTTTTAAATGAATACGCATTATGGCCGTCTTACAACATTGACCACTTCTATCTTTAACAGCACGGGACTGCGGCTGAGTACATCTCACGCACATAGTCTCTTTGGTCCACATGCTTCCTTTCTGGCTAGCGAAGTTGCTAGCTTCTCCTACTTCCAGTTCCTCAGACACAACGTGCTTAGTTGCTTGCACTAGTCAGTATGGAATCATACATTATAGCTACTTGCGATTATTTCTCTATGGTTTATTATTATTCCTCATGACAAAGCAAACATTACAACTTTTAACTTTCCAAATTAAAAAGTAGCTGATATCTGCATTTGAATAACAGAGTATTAGAGAATAGAATAGTCCTGAACCAATATATCGACCGCACAAGTTGGCTCGCAACCCTGCTTTATCAGACGATAATTATTAGTTGCTAAACAGACAAATAAGTCACACAAAACAGTCAACTACCTAGAGTTCGGTGGGAAGTGTGGATTGTAAGTATTTGTTAAATGACATCATATAGATTAAGATAATAAACAGTTAAGAAGCATTAAAATCAATAAGAATGTGAGATTTAAACCAAGAGGCATCATAAAAAGAATGAAGGTGAGAGGAAGCAACCATTCTGTGAACCTGGCCAATACCCTCTCCAGCACCACGAGACCTAAGGATGGGCATATTCTTCTAAGCCTAACATGTTCCTAGAAATAGACTTACCAATAGGTTTAAGTATTGAAGCTGCTAATGTGGTTGATCTTAGCATAACTGATTGAGTCTTGTACAAATCTATAGGCATATTCTATTAAAGCAACTCATTTTACAGTACATTATCGTAATCCATTCAAACAGTTTTGAACTTAAATTTATCTGAAAGGGAACTAGAGTGATGTCTACATCAATTGACCAAAATACACTGACGGAGACAAGAAGTGATATTAGAAATCCATTTACTGTATGCATGATAAAATGGTTAACAAGTTTAATCTGTTGACTAAAATTGGGTTAATGCGGAGAAATTGGTGGGTATACAAAATCTCCGTAATCAATATGTGAGGGCACGGAAGAATTAACATAGGAAGAGTTCTTAACATGATAGAGATAGACACGTGCTGTTTGAGGGTATAAAAAATTCAGCCATAGTTAACAATTTCTTTAACGGATCTGATTTTATAGAGGCAGATATAACACTGATAGTATGTCTACAATCTCATCAAAGTTTGGTCGGTGTTCTGGATGACGATTCCAACAGCGTTGCATAAGTTCCTTGTACAATCTATCATCAGCAAACTTGGGTTTGGTGTACAGGGACACGCCATTACTTAGAGCTTTCAAAAATTCCCCATTTGGTATATCAGATGCTGGCGTTTCTCCAAGACTGAATAATTCCCATAGCAGTACACCGAAAGACCATCTGATTAAAGTAGGAAAAAACTTCAAAAACTGATGTATGTGAGGGCGAAAGTACTGGGAATAAATTCCGTTCGCTTACACATCAGATTTGGAAGTGAAGAGTTTCTGACACACAGATTCTGGAGCCATCCACTTTAAAGGAACGCGACCCTTTCAGATAAAAAAATAAAATGTTTCATTAAAACATTAACAGAAAAGGTTTCGCTTTTATTAATCGTTCATTCGAATTTCTCTTAGATGAAAAGTTAAATGAATATATCTCGCCATCATTATTTTCATCCTGCTATTCTCTTGGTATTTTAAAATACAAAGCCTTTATTAAAAGACAACTAATAACTCTGCAAATGTGAGAACAGGTTTGACACCACTACCCGTTCTTTAAAGACTGTAAATTCAGATTCGTACCTTCAACTGTCAGAATGTAAACTGGTTCGAGTTGGGACAAACAAATTACCACTACTCTACTTAGTTTTTTTTAAAGGAAGCTTAAAAGGGTGATATCCGAGGAAGATCGCTATAACCTAATCTAGTTACACTATATCTCAGTTTCTTGTAATGTTTAATTCCATCCGTATTGTCCCTACGCTGTTTAATTTTGTCAAAAAACACGTAAGCGATTTGTCGATTACATTCGAACCAGGTAATGGCGAGTGTTGCTCAATGTAATTATTACAGTCACTCAATTTACAGAATTTATGAAAACGGATGACGAAGAGAATATGAGAACAATCGCTAAGCCAAAAATCCTCCCCCCAGGCACTTTGTGTACACCCTGACTTTCATTTAGCCCGTAAATTATTTCAACTGCCTCCACCAACTCTCTAGCAGCAACTTCTGTATCCCATCCCCTAATGTCAGTAACTCGGCTTCTGCAATACCAGCTCTTACTTCCAACTCCTACAGCCAGCTCTAGTTTTCTGTGACAGATTCGGCTCCTACTACAACCAACCACTGCCCAACACTATTTTCGGCTCAAAAGTACCTTTTGCACTGACATTTCCCTATGAATATTCCTGTGTTATTCACAACATCTTAGCTTTTTACTCTCTATTAGTTTTACGTCTGGTGACTCTACCCTTACTAAAATTGATAATCTATTCTACGAACGATTGGAGCATGTTTCAGACATTATCTACTAGAATCGCACCTCTAAATTACTGACAGTTCCATCTAAATTTAAAGGGGAACTTGAGATATATTCCATTCAACCAAATCCGTGTATATAAGATGAATGTTAATTTTTAGAACGAACTTCAAACTTCCAAAATCACATTCTTACTAACCATAATATCAGGTACTCTTGGATAAGGGTAAAAAACTTACGGATTTTTGCATGCGATAGTAAAATTCCGCCTTACGTGTTAGGCCGAAATCAGCAACTTTAGCGATCAAATCCTCAGAGAGGACTATATTTCTAGCTGCCAGATCCCTATGAACAACCTAGAAAAAGAAGGAAGAGGCCACTAGCATTCACACACTACTAGGTAAATTCATTTAGTAGATGCACCAGGTCTTGTCCCATTACCTTAGCTTTTTACTATAGCTGATTTGTGCAACTATTCATTGGAACTTTCTATCCATCTATTATAACTGATACTTACCAGTATTCGAAAATAGACTTCATTTTTAAGGTATCAGCTTGTAACAGAAGTTCTGTCCATTTTTCAAATTTGAATTAAAGTGAAAATTTTGTCAAAAACATATTTAGTGTTCAACATAGTTACCATTATTATTAATTACATCTTCCTATTTTGCCATAAGGTTTCTCATTCCTTCATAGAATTTAGCCAGTTTGGAATCAAAA
>CAADRB010000015.1:2860360-2872377 GCA_900708905.1 Hymenolepis diminuta | reverse complement strand
AGCTCCTGAAAAGATGAAAATCGGTTGATGCAAGATCGAGAGAATATGGTGGGTGATGCATGACTTCCCAGTCAAATTTTTGGTTGCTCTTGAAGCGTGGGGTTCGATATTGTGATGGTGCAGAATCACTCCTTTTCGATTCATCGAAGAAGGCCGTTTTTCCTTTAAACTGCTTTTAAAAGAGTTATCTGCTGACTTCAGCAACTTCAGATGTTATTGTTTGATTGTCACCCATTACTTCATAATAAACAATTCCCTTCAAATCCCACAATACACACAAAAGAATTTTTTCGGGTTCAGTCAATTTCTCGGTTATGGAATTGGCTTTGAACCACGAATTAGCCGGTGTCTTTTGCGCTTAACATTGTTATAAAGGATCCATCACTTCCCGTCGCTGTCAGTTATGATTTGGTCTAAAAAAGGTGCCTGAAGCTTAGGAGAACGCAGTGAAACACGACAGGTCACACGCTGTTGCTAGGCAATTTCTGACAAAACGCGTGTGGGGGGGGGCATTTCCCATCCAAGTCATATGGCGGCTTACGTGAAAGGCTTTTGTTCAGTTCTCTAGTAGTGAAGGTTGGATTTTCATCAATGGTAACTTGCAATTGCTCAGAATTGAGTTATTTTGAGCATCCTACTCTTGATTCGTCCTTCAGGCTGAAGTCATCCTTTTTGAAACGTGAAAATCACCTTCTGCAGGTCTTTTCAATCACAAAATCATTTCCATAAGTGTTTTTGAGTGTTTCTGCTGCTGAGTCTGCCGTATTTCCTTTATGAACTTCAAAAAGTAAAATATGCCCGATATGCTCCTTATCTGGAGTGTACATTAGGGCTAGAAATAGTTATTAATAACGATAATTATCAGACAATCTGAAAGAGGAAATAATAATTTATCAATTACCATAGATAAGCATACAATACAAACAAGCTAAATTGAAGTAATCGTGCCCTAAACACATAGCTCAAAAATTGGACAGAACCTTTGTTACAACCTGATAAATAAAGTGTTAACTTTGAAATATCAGTAGTACGGTGTTAGTCGTAGGTAATTGAGCATATACATTTATCAATCATACGATAATCTTCAATTCAAGTGGACTCACTCCTTTTGAAACAAGATACACCATTCCTTTAGCAATCTGAAGAGCAAATTTCTTCAGTTGTTGAATATTAAGAGATTTTGGGTGATGAGCTAGAAGCTGACTATGCTTTTGAAGAAAATTTTTCAAACTTCCTCTCGCCCCATACTCCATAACCATAACTGGACGGCCTAGTAAAAAGACAGAAAATTAAATCAATTCCTAGTTTACCTTTGTATGAAGTCGTTGCATAAAGTTGAACGACATTCTCGTGTTTGCCGATAAATTTCATCATTTCGATCTCCTGTACAAACGCCACTAAATCCGCCTCCGATGATGTTTCTAAAACAGACCTACTGATTAGTGAATAAGCAAAAATGATACACAAAATATATAACCTCATGATCGACCACATGCTACTCGCTAGATTCATAATAAGTAATATCTACCCACCTCTGAGAGTCTTGATAGCAACTGGTATTGGACCTTTTATATCACCAGGGAGATTAACCGCAGATCCAAAATAAACAAGACCAAATGCGCCTTGACCTAGAGGTCGTTCGACTCTCAATTGATTAAGAGGAACCTCAAATGATTTGTCTGAAGGTGTGAAGAAATGAACGCGAGGATTTGACTGAACATCCGTTTTAGTTGAAGAATTTCTCGATAAATAGGAATCCTCTTTGATGTCGAATCCTTAAAGGGAATTAAACAAGTTAGGGTAAGTGTGAATAAATTTTCAAGATAAAATTCACTAGGCAGGGAATATTAAATGTACCAATTAAAAATCAAGAAACCATTTATTTGGCTAAAATTTAAGTGGAAATTAGAATCCGATAGGCTAGCAACAATGCCTATGAGATGATTGGTTAATCGCATTTTGCACTCAGGGATTATAGGGTAATCACACTAAGCTGGCACCTGTGATTAGACATTAATAATGTGATAGTCAAACGTATTTAACTCACCAGAACTAGTCTCATCCAGATTGGGAAATCCTCTAAACTCTTCCCGTTGAAAGACTTTCCGAAGATATACGGTGAAAGGGAGTTTTTTCTCATTGACAACGGTGATCTTTGGGGGTTTGTAGACGATGTCTATGTTTGAGGTCGCATAAAGTGGGGATTTTTCGATTAAAACCCGTTTGAAAATTATTCGTCTCGGTCGCAAAGCAAAACAGCAGACCACAATGAGAAGAACCATAAGTACAATGCAAATCGGTATGGTTGCAACATCTAAAATAAGATTAAAAGTCCTCATATTTAAAAAAAATAAGAGAATTTTCCAGAGGTATTTCTCAATATAACACCTTTCACCAAAATCAGAAACGAACAGCTTGAACATCGTTGTTTTCCCCTAATGTTGACTAATAATTATGTTCTGTCCTAAATGTCAGATAGTGGTTTTTTCATTGCTCATCGATGAACAAAGAACACGAAATACATATCTGATTCAACTCAATTTTTGGTTCTGCCACTCGGGAAAGGCTGTTAGTCTTTCGGAGGTTCAAAGACGTAAGGTATTTATTCTCTTCTCAGCATTGGACTGAGAATTGGCTTAGCATATCCATTTGGAAAATCCTTCAGATAGCGAGGCGACTGCTAACAGAGACGTCAATTAACAAACAACCCCTCCCTTGTGATGAAATCTCAACGATGTCAACAATATAGATCGAAGGGTGGGATGGGCATGAGCTTAGAAAAAACCTGGATACAATTAAACTAAGGCAGCCAAATGTTCATGTGGAGACCACTGATTGGACTAGATTTACAGCTCTTGTAAAATGTATATCATTTCTCTGTTCGGCCAAAAAAAGGATCAAGTCTAATAGCGGTAATGTAATCAGAGGTCCAAGAGTCTTATTTCATTAGAATTCTGGATGCAGGACATTTTTCTTAATGGACAAAGTTTACTGCTTTATGTCTTAATGCTTCGACACTAAACTGCCAGAGTTCTTCCCTAAACTTCTGGGGAAATTCATGTTTACGACATACAGAGCATATTTGATATATAATTCATTTAGATATCTGAGAATATCTTTTCACTCCAATTTTTTCTTCTACTAATCAAAGTGCAAACGGGATGCTGTTAGCTAACGACTTTAAAATATTAGAGCTTTCTGAAATTCACTAATGGTGGTAAATTTTAATATTTTGCCGAAATGAATGGGAAAAATTAAACAAAGTTCTAAAATTTGAACTAAATGGTGAGAAACAAGAATGAAACACAAATATCACAGACCTCTCAAGATTATAACTATTGAATCCCAGTAAAACAGAATTGAATTTAACTGTTTACAAAACCCGCATCTCAGCTAAGTTTACTCCTTCTAATGTCAATCCTTTATTATAAATTAGCTGGTTGATGAAATTGAAAATCTGAAATCACTCAGAAAAAATCCGGTTTTTGAAATTTGGAATTTAAAAAAAGAATGGAATGAACTGTAATGATTGGATAAAATGTGTGTAGCTTGAATCCAAAAACCAAATAAACTAACTTTTTTCTCAATTTCTTTTAAATTTGCACCTGCCAACCTCTTATAGTTTTCTTTGTTTAGATAGTTATTTTTTTCTTGCTCTAGTCTATAAATGAAGTGGTCAGAATATCTAACAGTATCTCCGCAAATTGGTATCCCAAATATTTTGACAAATTCAGTACTGGAAGACAATTAGCATCAACCGGATTGGAAAAAAATATCCCTTGATGTTAACTTATATTAGTCAAATGCAATGCCTATTGGAATAGGAGAAGGGAAGTTTGGGATGTCAGGGTAGCCAGTTTATGAGAATGTTATATTATGCTGTACTATGGAAGGTCCGCTTACAATATTAAATATTTCACTAGAATCTAACTATCGACCTATTACCAAATCAGAAGGTCAAGAGTTGAAGGAAAACCATCATGAATTTAACAACAGCTGAGCTCTGCTATGTTTGAAATACCTTCGTTAGTCTCAGCTGCCTACATGTTGATACAAGAAACCAATGGATCAAAGTGGTATCACTCAATTAAATCACAATAAGTTCTAAATATCGTGAACATGAATTCAACCAGATAATCTGAAGTTGAAACACCTGGATGTAACAGAATGAACCATAATTCTTGTTAGAAAGTAGACAAATCTGGATCGTGAAATGTGACCATGAAGTTACAAGGGAATTCAAATCTCTGTTCATGAAAATCAGTACAATTGTCCCGAAAACTATTCCCCAATAGAAATGAATACCTTACGTATCCTGAAGAATGTTAAGGACAAAGAGGAGCAGATTTCGAATCGACCTCCAGAGGTATCCTTAATCCAGAGGTCTCATATTTTATCTCCTTCGTCAATATGGTCCAAATCGTACTTTTGATGTCAACATTAACGGATCACTTTTTCGATCAAATGAACTTAATGTAATAATTACTGAGCGACAGCGAGAAAGGTTATGTGCATAGTGAACGAAAGCAGTGGATGTTATAAGCAGGCTAAGTCCTTTGTTAATCAAACAAGTGAACAATGAAAAGTAGATATGGGTCAATATGTACATTTTCGGGAAAGGTAATCCTTCACCTTCGTTAGATTCCACCACTCACTACAGAACCTTCTAATCTCAAACCATGCGTAGTCAATAAGTTCTTACGATGCTAAAACTATAGAAGTTCATTAAGGAATGCTAACAATATTTAACTTTGATAGAAGAAAAGTATTCTGGAGGCATCATTATTAGAAACTCGCATTTTGTCACCCCTCTTACCAACGACAATCAACCGGTGGAACTGGTAATCCACGTGAAAGGATGTGCTCCGATAAGTATCGACCCACTGACCTTCGAGCTGGCAGAAGTGCCACTGGAGCAATTGGGTAACAGAGGTACCAATCACTCCACCATATTAGAAGATATCTACAATTTTTAGGGTCGAAATTGAAAAATTTCATTATACTCTTTCCATTATGTATATCGGACATTATGTATCTCCCTATTTAATTGATAAAATACTGACAGCTCGTTTAGTTCCGATGAATTCAACAAGAAAGTCGTATTAATAAGAAATATCTTCGTTTAAATGTACAAAGTAATTAGATCTTTCGCTAACTGCACATCAAAGCCCATTACAACGTAACCGCAATGCATAATCTACTTAACGTAGTAAACACCGCAAATATAAACTCAACCACGAACTAAGGGATCGAATCATGAAATTTGAAGTATAAGAAGATTACGCAATTAGCCATAGCCCTCACGAGAAAATAGCTAATTCGAGCAAAGTAAGACTCTTGTTGTCCTCATCACATTACCTACCTCTAATGGACCTACTCCGTTAAATTCCTTATCGTTTTGATTTGATGTTGTTGGTTACGCTCAAGTAAGTCCTGATTGAACAAACGTAATTTATCTCCTTTTAGTATGCGATTCACCACTATAATACTTGAAACAATAGAATGCGCCACATTTCCTTATCCTTGTATAATTTAATTAAACGGATGGAGAAGGATGATATATATATATATATATATATAACTTACAAATTGAACTTGAAAGAACTCCCAAATACATCCATTTAGTTAGGGTCCAGTCTTTAGTAGAGATTGGACTTGGGTTTGTCAGATATATTTGACAAATATACGATCCCTCTCTGTTAGGTGCCATGTTAAATTTTAATGAAATAAAAACGCTCTCAGATTTATTATCTGGTGACTCGAAAAACGTTCTCTGTAATAAAAAAAACGCTTATTAGGGTTAAATAAGTGACGTTAGATGGTTACATATAGTAGTATTATGAATAAGTAAATATAGAAGCAAAAATATTGAATTTAGTTTATCGTAATAGCGACATAAAACAATAATAGGAAGGCATACATTCAGAACTGTTCCGTTTTTTTTATGAGCCATTTCCAATTCTTTGGGGAAAAAAAAAGACCTAGATGATACTTCAGCAATTTGCGTTTGAGCCAATTCGTCCTTCGGAACGAAGGAAATAATCATTTCAAATGCCTCACTCGTTGGTGCGAAAAGAAAGTATTCACAAGATAGATAAACTTCGGAATTTAGGCGAACGCTTACTGATTCGTTAAAGTGCAAGGCATTAAGATGAAAAGGGTTTCCTATTCCACCAAAAATGAGCACAGGAAGAGCGAGAGCAATGGTTAAGAACAGTAGACACAAACCCGGCATGGCCACAAACAAGGCGTAAGTGAACTGTGGCTGTGTGATGACCTTGAGCTCTTTTTCGAGAACCCCACCTCCCCACTACTGACCATCTTTTTGAGAATATGGGGCTAGACCAATCAGATCATCCTGTGTGAGTATGGGAATCAACATACAGCGTTCTCTTAACGATAGACATGTGAGAATTAATTTTGCTCAACTTTTCATGTTACTACGCTTTGGTATGGTTGGTATTATAGTATGGCAAGATTTATTATCATAACTATACACGGTATTAGAAAGTTATGTCCTTATTGTATTAAGTTATTAATTAAATTAAGCAGTATATTTATATAATAATTATAAGGTTAGTGTAAATTATACCAATCGGACAGGCGGATGGGTAGCTTTAAGATGTAAAATTGTAGTGTAAGATGAGAGAAGGGATTTCAATAAGACTCGTTATTTCTTGATCATTGTCAAGAGTACGAATCGAGCAAAATGATGTATGATCTTCAGATTCTAGTGCGGTGATTTAAGGGGAGTGTTAAATTCGATTATTGCCTTTGTGCATTTTAATGTTCTCTTTACTTTTCCACCCATTAATCATAATGCTTCGTTCTGAAGATCATATAAGCGGATGGATAATAAGAAGGCTCACATCTAGTCGCAAAATTTAGAAGACTGGTACGGTTAATTTCTTTTGTCAGGAAAGTGGGAGGGTTTCTGTTTGGTAGCCAAATCTAATATTTTCAGTGTATGCAATCAAGTACACTTAGTTTCTTTCTCATTACTCAACTTAGATGACTTTCTTTTGTCCTCCTAGTTGAGAGTTCTTAACTTTATTATTTCAACCCATTCTTCTCTCAATAGAAATCCCATAACTAATTTCATCGATTTCTTTGTTATGATCAAAATTTAAACTTAGAAAAGTTTACCCGATGATCCTGGAGCCTAAATAAAGTTAGGTTCTCATCATACCGCGGCTCTCATCCCTACTGTTTTCACTCCTCTTTAAAGCTGAGCTATTTTCATTTTCGACACTTGCGGATTAAAGTCGACAAACTTTTTCAATGTTACCGTGGGAAAAAATTAACTCCCGAGTCCATTTCGGGTAATTTTTAACAAAATTCATCTCGGAAAACTCGATTTTTGCTACCCCAAATGTAACCAGTACGACTAATCATCCACCTTACTGTGTGTGCATTGATGGACATATAACCCGTGATTCCCGACAAGTACCATAACTTTGATTGAAAACTTGCTAATCAACCTCCCTCGGATGTTGCTTGAGCTGTAATTTAAACTAAGTTAATTAAACTAAGGTTAAAATTAAACTAAGTTAATTGGTGTAAGCCTCTACTTTTCTGAGAGGTGAGTTTTTTTCCCATCAAAAGTTGAGGGGTTTGTACATCCCTCCCTGTATATTATTCACTTCAATGAATTGAGTTAAACAGATAGCTTTGGTGGTCTCCAGCTTAAGCTTAGTTCACACATGGATCATCACAACCACTCAAAAATTATTCATCCGGCTGCCGAATGGACAAAGAACGTTCGGAGTCAATCTTATTTAATTTATGTTTTCTAAGCGAATTATCTTAAGATGCCACTCTGACCACATTCAAACTGGAGAGAAGGTAGGGCCATTAATGCTGTAATTATGTTCATTTAGAAGTTATTGTAAGTGGCCTGGGTAGAATAGGACTCTATTAAAGAAAGGTACACGGTGTAATATAATGTAAATGTACATGGTAGAACGCCATTGGGTGGTTAAATGATGCAACCATTCTAACTGGTTGGTTAGATCGTAAGCACACACTATTCTGGGTCATGGAGATCCCCATATACCACTTATATTATGAAGTTTCTATGGTCCAAATTAGATATAGCTGAACTTGTGACAAAAACACACGTTACTGCCGACACACGTACCATGATGTGAATATAATAATGATATGGCCATGAATAATATATATATATATATACCCTTACAAAAATACAGATTTTTCAAGTGGTTACCAGTAAACTAACTTTTTCCATTGAAGACCGAGGCGCATTACATAAGGACAATGCGAATAAGAGGGAGAAAAGGAATGAAAATATGCATCTACATCTTCTACGAAACCTAGGAATGTGTAACACATGCGGGTGAAATGAGTCATAACGGGATGATGACGAGTGCAAATCAATAATCGATGCGTAGGTGCGTTTCGGGCACAAAGGCGGAGGATGCGAAATTCATTGACATAGGTAATATTTTCACAAAAGCCACTTACTACAGGACATAGAAGACTTGAGTAAGCATTTGGTTCGACAATACTTTTGAGAAATACGTAGAGAGTTCCTCAGGTGAGCAGGAGGTGGGGGTGATATTAGAATAAATAGCAGTGGTGACCCAGTGCTTAGCATACATGTCTAAAAAAATCAGGGGTCACGAAATCTATGTTCATCGGTTCACATCCAGAGGTGTGAGTGACCAACTGTCCTAGCTAATTCTAATCAACAAGAGGGATGAGGGAATGTGAGTTTCTCGTAAGAGCAGCTGCAAGTTACCTTACCTCTATCTAAGTCAAGTACTTTAAACACTTCTCCTAATGGGTTTTGAAAGCTATTACTGGTGAAGAAACTGATACGACGCTGTGAGAGAAGTTGTGTTGGCCAACTTCATAAAGTGAGTTACTTGGATGAGACGGCTGGACTAAAAGTTAAAGGACCAGTTACCTGCATATTTATCCAGGACTGTTACTCGTATCCAATCTCAAGTCTCAAAATAAAGATAATCAGTTTATGAGTATTAGATACTAGGTGTGTTGCTTCGCCATAACCACCCTTAGTTTCCGAGGGCTTGTGTCGTTTATTCTATTTCTTAAAACGGAAGGTGATTCAGTATGTTGATTGACGCAGTGATAAAATCCTTTTTCTAGTTTGTTTTTAATCAACTTCATTTTCCATTTACTTGCATTATTTAAAACGAAGATGATTTTAGAAAAACGAATGGCTAATACATAACTAATTATATAACATGTTGCAACTGCATATTATTACATAAAATACCAATATCTATAAAAAATTTATCCAATTTTTTATAGTGCAACTATCTATATGTTTGTCAAACTGACATTAAAACTTCCCGAGCCCCTTAACACAAGTGTTAACACCATTCCACTTGGATAAATAGAGCCGCTCCTATGAGAACCTGACATTCTTGTTGACCAGAATAAACAAATGTGGTTATCCATCCACATCTCTGAATATGTCCCGAAGAGAATCGATCTCGTAACCTCTAAATCGGCAAATGCAAATCACTGGCACAAATAACCGACATTAAAAGCCTTTTATACGTTCTCCTCTACTAATTTACCTTTTGAGCATGTATGAGGAAGTATTGGTAATGAGTGTTTAAAGCCACTGTCACAGTAAATGCTCCATTAGAGAACGAACTCGTACTCCCCCTTTCACTCATATGTCGATTATCGAAATTCATTCCTTAAAGCCAAAGTCCGAAATCTTTATATTTGTTAGATCATTTAGCAAATTATCTCACTTTTTTCTAAAGTAATTCGTAAGTTCTAATTTTGTAAATAAAAGAACGCTTTCTCCTCCCTTATTTTCTATTGTCTAATTCAATCATAGCTTGTTACCAAGTCAATATAAAGCCCTTCAAATAAACCATTTTGGTTATTAAGACGTTTTGGAGGATGTTCTTTGACAGTACTTGTAAAAATCTGAAGCAATTTGAGAAAAATCTCCCAAACTTTTAAAATTGCAACATAAATTGTCAAAGAATGGAATACATCACATTCTACAGTGGTCTCCAGGGTCCTACGATCCGAATCAGCATGCAGAAGCAAACCGACTAGACTCTCTTAGAGTAAATACACATCTGTTTATTCATTCGTTTCTAGGCTGAACAGTAGACGAAAGTTTGACAGGGATATACAGATAATCTAATATATGAAAAAATTTGATGAAGAATTTGTGTGATCACATCAGTGCCTATCTCTAAGGTTTCGGTTAATGAATCGAAATTTTAAGATGTATCAATCTGTTTTTATGGGTCTAAGTGAATGCCCTCTTAAGGAGAATGGGTCCGCTCTGGATTTAAAGGGGGTGATTAAATTCATATAAAAGTGCTTTTAAGTACAAAGACCCGGCACCCCAAAATAGAGCACGAAGCTTTTATAAACCGTAGGTGCAACCTAATAAATGCGTTAAAGTGATCGTCATTAGGCAAGCAAAACTGATAGGAGAGCAAAAAAACAACGAGCACAGGTGCGATTTTGTAGGGGGGGTAATCAGTTCCCACGGGATATTGCTAAGTCCCCATCGTCCTTATCGAGATAAAAGCACACATCGCTTCTGACAGCCTGACAATTATTTGAACTAAAGTTGTTATCAGTCCGACGGAGTCTTGATCTCCCAACATTAACAACATAATAGCCTGAATTATTAATATGATGTCTCTGTTTGATTAAAATGATGCCTTGGGTTGAATGCACCTCTTCTAGTGTTCTCTCTCTAGTCTGAGTCAACCGTAATTTGATGATAGCTAGTGAGCAGATACAACAGCAGAACTAGATCAGGAGAGTTAAATTTAATAAAAGTGAGCAACTGAGCGATTACGAAAAAACGAAATAAGTCGTTAAATCATTATAAACCATTGTAAAAGGCATTTGTACTGTGGTGGTGGGCACAGACGTCAGCCAAGTTACGGGTGACGAGGTCAATGCTCATTGGGGAACATCAGGTGATGTTTGTGCCCAAACTTACAAGCTAATTGTGGCCAATAATGGGGGTGGGGGCGGTGGAGGGGAAGCGACAGGAGATCTTCTCTCTACCTATATTAAGTATTTTGAATGGGCCTAGGAATTATAATTAACATTAAATACCGAGGCAAGCTTCGACGAAGAAGACTTCTATAAACTTCCCAGTTATCTTACCCAAAAACAATTGTCTAGCAAGAACAGTGAAATGTGAAGTTGTCAAGTGTGTTCGAACATTTGCCGAAAAGAAAGCGATACTTTTTCATTACCGATAGAATCACTATTCTTCGGGCGCAATGATCAACAAGGAATTCCAGTGCTCAATTTCTGATTTTTTAAAGTCTTATACATGACACATCTTAGAATGTCATCCTAAGTGTTGATATTGGATTCAGTATGAGCCTCTTTAAAAGATCCTTTGAGAACCTGCAGCATATGTTCTTCAGAATGAGAAGAATTAATTAACTCGTGTCCTATAGACCGAACCCCCTCCCCCTTCGAAAATCTATTTCCCCTCTGCGTAGCTATGCATTCGCTTATCCGATAATTATATTGAATACTGTCCTTAATAATAAGCAGACATATATATATATATATAACACATGGGCTGAAAATTTCCGGGCCTAACACAGAGATGGCGCTAGTTTTAATGCAGTCACCTTTATTTCAGTTAATGCTAACCTTCAAAAGACAGCTCTTAAAATTTCATGATATTCTATTCATTAGTTTGTGAGTTATTGTGCTAAGAGTGACGCTACTTTTGTTATTTTCAAAACAATTGATCAAAAACTATGTCGTGATTTCATTTTACACTGCTTCTTGATGGGAACAAATACCGTTCAAGCGAAGCAATGGCTTGAAAAGTGTTATGGGGACTCCGCTCCATCAGAAACAACAATAAAACGTTGGTTTACTGACTTCAAACGTGGTTGTAGAGACACCGATGAGGCAGAACCCAGTGGACGTCCAAATGAGGCGGTAACACCAGAAAACATTAAAAAAATCCACAAAATCGTTTTGAATGATTGAAAAGTGAAGTTGCGTGA
>CAADRB010000015.1:2768608-2859595 GCA_900708905.1 Hymenolepis diminuta | reverse complement strand
TTTGAGGCAAAAGATAAATCGTTCTACAAAAGTGGTATTGAAATGTTAGAGCGGCGTTGGAATGATTGCATTGCTCTTGATGAAGATTACGTTGATGAATAAAGCTAATTTTGAACCAAAATACCGTGTTTTCTTTGTTAGGCCCGGGACTTTTCAACCCATGTGTTATATAATTAACATCAATAAATAAGCAGAAGATAGGAGAGCGGATTCAATAGCAAGAATATTGTCGACATACATATGTCCGTTCATAATTAAAGATAGTTTTGTACTCTTCAGAAAGTCAGACTCTTGAGTTCTTCAGGACTCGAGTGGCTATTTGGACATTAAGAATATGCAGATGACTTCGATTGGGCATGCCGAGGAACTTCTAAGGAGATTCAAATTAATACTAGACAATATGCCAAGGAAATGGCGTATGAAAAGCAGTCTGAATGTACGTAGGTTCAGATCTTCAATTAGAAATATCGAGTGAGGTCCTACATATATCTTGGCCCTCCTGTGAATGACAAAGGCCTAATGCTGGCAAAACTGCGGAGACGTAGGCTTAACCTCTGAGCAAGTCTGCACAAAAAAGGCGATACAATCTCAGAACTTTTATAGAATTCCCAGTTACCGAAATCGGGTAAATCAAAAGTTTCTCAAACAAAGAGATGGCTTAGACAGCTCAATTCAGATGTAAAGCAGGTGTTCAGTGAGAATGAAAGTGCAGTTTGAATGTAGAAGTCTAATAAAAAATTTTTCCCGTTCTTACTACAACACTAACCAAAAATAAAATATGTTAGAAAAAGAGAAGCAGTAGGACGCTCGATCTCATCGGCTCTTTGCAAATGCATGTGAGATGGAAAGATGCCGGCGAACAGGGCATCAAAATAACGCAGACATCTCACAAATTGATAGACTTTCTGGCCCGGTAGATGGCTGCTACAGAGCTATGTGAAAAGGGGCTAGTTATGAAATCATCTGAAAATATGGTACCCGGAATTTCAGTGTAGCGATGATGAGGAATAATAAAAATAAATGGCTGGAAATTAAAATGTGCACAGCCTTGTGATTTCAGAGTCTAGATGTAGTATGGCTTTGATTCTCTATCTACCGCGAAATCTTTCTGACAATATTTAAATCGCTTCCATCTCCATAATTAAAAATTGTAACTACTTTTGCTTTGCCGTGGATAATAATAATTAGAGGTCTTCTGTTACCTCAATTTCTAAGTGAATTTATTTTCGGGATATCCAATGGCCATTGATAAGTTGTATAATGTGAATGTTTAGTCAATCCATTTCATTACCTCTTTTTCAGCCACAATTTTAGCAAGATAGTATGAGTTGAAAAAGGATCTTATTAGAGGGAAGCTACTTTAATGTATTTCTAATTCCGATAACCCATATATTTATTTAAAATCTCCAAATATTTACCTAAAAATGCGCAACCCCTATTTTGAATTAAAGATATGCTCTATGATAGAACAAGTCAATGTGGTATCTTTCAATCTTAGTGCATTTGCTAACAAAGAGGCATATTCCTAAGAATTATAGGAACTAATTATGTAATAACGGCGGTATTATTCGCAGTGGGCGCGTAGTATTTGGTAAAGATAAGCTATGCACAAGAAAGGAAAAAAGGAAGAAATTCAGTTAGGGAAATGGACGTTCTGTAAGGCAAATTGTGACTAGACTTGCGTTATCTACATTTCCCTTTGTACATATAGAGACAGAGAGGGAGAGAGAAGAAATAAGGAAGGAAGGAAGCAGAGTTAAATTTTCCTAGAAAACCACATCAAAGGAGATGGAACGCTGCAATAGTTGATAAGATCGCGACAAGAAAGCTAGTGAATAACTGGTGTCGGTAGATGGTGGTTGATTCACTTGTTCCAGCATTCTGCATTGAGACATTGCCCTGTAGAGCCTCGTTGTTAAATGCGTCTGAGAATACATTGAGGAAGGAACAAAATATACTAAGTTCTATTGTTTTTTTTTCTCAACAACACATAGAAACATGACTCACCTCTAATCGCATTCAGTGAGATGCTAGCTTCGATGTTAGTTGCCAAAGCCCTCGAATTCAACCCGACTTCTGGGAGCATGGCTAATCTGATGGGGTTTAAAGGTGATGACGCTGAAAGTGGTACGTCTCTTCTATAGAGACAGACAAGGTGTCCTACAGCCGCCTGACAAATTGGATCTTCTACAAAGTTAGGCAGAGCACTGATTTCAATTTCGTCCGGTGAGTAGAGCTCATGTCTAGCAGAGAGAGGATTATAGAGTTCAGCACCTGGCCAATTTGCTATTGATTTCGTGAGATTTGGTCGGAAAAAACTCATAATATATGAGATTCTCTGAAATTCGAGGAAAATGAGAAATTAATGCTACTAATATTTTATCAGTAGTTCAAAAGTTAGAACACAGTTATAAGCACTTCTTTATCGGCGAGTGTGAACGAGCCTTGGGTGCTGTCATCGAATAAATAGGCCGTATCAACAGCGGATTCTTTGAAAGCCCATTCGAGGCGTTCGCCAGCATGCGCTGGATAGCCTGTGCATCGAAGGATCACTTCTCCATTTCGATATCTGATAGGATCCGAGATTTCCACAGCTAGAAGGTAGAGAATTCCATACAGCTTGCAACACTACTTAAATATGATATCGGACAAAGTATGCCTAATTTTCATAAAATGCTTGCAGCATTCTTTATCTTGAAAATTTTATCCTTCGATAAGCTGTCCTTTAACACCATAAATGACAAATAGCGTATTCTACTTACCACTGTAATATGAAACATCTGCAGGGGTATGCTGAACAGCTTTCTGCAGCATCTTTTCTCTTAGTATTTCATCTAATCCAGCTAGATCCGCCACTTCTTCTGGAAATGAGGCACAGACGTATCTTCCTTGAGAAGCTGGAGTCAATCTTACTCGAAGTATCACTTCACCAGAAGCATCCGTCTCCTCAATCACTTCGAGATGACCATCATCGGATGACCCAACAGCCTCCAACGTGATGTTCGATGGATCAGATCCTGGGGAAGGTTGCCGAATTCGATACCATCTTAAACGCGGTAGTTCCTTTCCGAATGTTATATGTGAACCACAAGTTAACGTTGTTATCTCACCGAAACGAAGTGCTGTGATTGATTGAATTGGTCGACGCACAAATAGAGCTGGAAATAGAAATATTAATAACACTTAGTGCTGATACCTAATACAACAGTTTACAGTAACTTTTTCTATACCCTCATTAAACTTTTTCCGTCATTGGCTTATTGATTTTTAATAATTATCTATTGGTTTAACTTCGTCCTCAGTATGACCCATCCCTGGGACTCTAAGCTATTCATTAATTATTCCCGGTTATCTAAAACCCTCGATTGAGTTTAACTCTGTCACTTGGTCGTAATTTGTGCTCACTGGTTAAGTGGCTGTTGCCTTCCTCCTCTTCTCTACTGATAAAACATTTTGCTTCTGTCTGTTTCCTATCTTGGGATAGCGAAGTTCGTACAATTGGAAAGAGCTACATTTTAAATAGTTTTCTCCATCCTCCGTTGGCCTTTTTCTAAACTAGAGCCACTTCTACAATAAACTAAGTACTATTAGAAATCGGGGTCACGATATCGTATCCGAGAGAACATGGATATGTCAAAGTATATCCCAGAGACGATAGGTTACAATACTCTAATGTAAAATGAAGAAAGCATGAGAATTTCCCGTAGAACATAGTTGGTGATGTAAATGTGTAAGTATATCCAAAACGAAATGAACACTTTCATCAATCTTACTACTTGAGTTACCCAACCCGTTAAAATAAAAAAAAGGGGAATCGATTGAAATGCACATTAAACAAGATAAATTAAATCAAGAAGAATGTCTGTAATTATAAAGTAGTGTTTAACAAAGACATTGATGAGACTATAAGAAAGAGGTTTTATTTAACTTCTAATGTCTATCGAAATTCATTAAATTTAGCAGAAAAAGGTTATGAAAGTGTAATTCTAAATGTATATAAGAAACATAGTCATCTAAAGAGAGTTACTTTCAACTTACATTCCTTCAGACGCAGTGAAAATGTCTCAGGAGAACGTTTTTCACCTTCTTTTGGTTGAAAACAACATTGATATTCACCTACGTTTTCGGAGCCAACTTCAGGTAAAAGAAGAACTAGGCTCTGGATTCCTCTGGTTGAATTGCTGGCTGAGATATGACGGGTTTGTGAAGAAGGAATTACACTTCCGTCAGGTCCCCGCCACTGGAGATCCCCTTCGTGTTTGGTCGAACACGTCACAGAAACAGCCATTCCCGGATTCGCTTCTAGGTAATATCGATCGAGTTTGAGATCTAAAGAAAAGCATACCTTTGTGTTATTCACAATGGAGACAGCAGAAATATAAATAGTTATATTCTGCTAATTCACCATTTACAATGAGCCGAAATTCGGCGCATCTTGGTGTTTGACCATAAAAATGCTCAACAGGAGGTTCAGGAGCACAACAGTATACGCCAGCATGGGTATCATCAATTTTTGGTATGATTAATGATGCGGTGAGAAAACCATGGTCATCAGGAAAAGCGGCTGTTCTCGAAAAGACTCCCTCTGGCAGTGATTCAACATCTTGGCCCGTTCGCAACCATCGAACATCTTTCTGAAATTTGGGGTCGGTTCCAACCGCTGCCGAACAGTTGAACAGTAGGCTGTCTCCCACATCTTTGAGAATATATTTATCCGGCACTACAATTTCTGTTATTAATGAAAGGAGAGAATATTTGTCTATAGATTATATTCGCCCCTCCAGAAAGTATAATCAAATAGCAAAAGCAATAACAAGAAGTCATATTCTCATTTGCCCTCTGATACTATCAGAAAGGCCTTTCTAAATTAAATTGAGCCGAAAATTATATAAAAAACAAAAGATGCGTGTGTGGATTTTCGTTGAAAACTTACCATCAGGAGTTATGAAGGTCACTTCTTCGGAATCCAAATCTGAAAGATTCCCGGGATATTTAATAAATCCCTAAGAAAGAATATGAAAGTTGTGATTAAGTTACCTACAGGGTATAGAGACGATAGTTTGGAATATCAATCTTACTTTAATTTTGTACTCTCTTCCGGGCAATAAATTAGTCACTTTATAAATTCCGCCCATTCCATAGGTGCTGGGGAAGAGTTTGTTATACTGGACACCCTCCAAAGGCATTTCAACTTTGCCCTGTGTAAGAATAGCATATGCGGTCATTTCAAAGCTTGCGTCCATCTCTTCTGGTATCACTTTTTCACAGGGTGCTTTCCTAGAAGGATAAAGTGTAATTGTTTGAGCCCACGGCGACGTACTTTCCGCAGATAACGAAATGGTTGAATGACCTATAGTACGATAGATAACTTTACTACTTTGCTTACAATTGAGTGGATGTAAGAATGGAAGATCTTACCTTGTTCACCGTATGTGAATTTGAGTTGTGAGGGCGGACCAGATACCGAATTGTTACCATCGAATGAATCGTAATTCGGACTTATTGTGATAGTGTAATTTGCCAAAAGATCACGTTTATTCAGAAACTGTTCTACGCTCCAGAGGTGGGTCGTACATCCTCTAGTTTTAGTACCTTAATGAGAGCGTTGAATGACTCATGCATATGTGACTTACAATTAAGAGCTGCAAGGTAATTTAGAGTCACTTTTTCCCGAGTTCCACATCCGATATCTTCAAATGTAACATCTACGATGTATTCGTTGACAGCTGGACGTAGTTCAACGGATACGAAGTCCCATGAAAGGATACCCGTGGAGTTCTCGAATTCAATGAAAATTGATTCATGATCTAGAAGAAATTAGCACTTTTAGACTTGTGCATTATTTTGCACATACGCCAATTGTCTACTTAGTAAAATTTATATAGATAATAAGGTGTTAAGATCGCATAAGATCATCATTTGGAAGAATAAATGAAGTGATTTGGTAGGATCAACCACTGTAATTGATCATCTGGTCAATAAGTAACGGGATTAGTTCGGAAATTCAGGTGAAGAACCATAACATTTAACTTTTGGAACTTAAAGCAGTGAATCACTCACTCTGCAAATATCATTCTCTCCGAATCCAACAAGCAAAAACAATAAGGCTCTTTTGAAACTCTGACTTTGTCCTCGGCTTCTTCTCGACCCCATTCCTCTTAATCGCTTATTAAGGTTCGCTTTAACCCGGTTTCAGTCGCTTTCCAACTATGAAAAAGTGTTAAATTTTCTATCCTAACTGTGGATATTATTAGTATTAAAACAGTGAAAAGGCATAACGAACCCTCCAAACGAATCAACTGATTATTAATTGCTGAACATCGCAGACATGAATTCAGGCAGAAATTCAGACGACATATTCAGAAATTTAAACTTTGGCGCATTAAAACCTAAGTCAACAATCCATACTCATTAAAAGGAATAAATTTTAAACCCTCAAATCTGTTACAAGCCAATAAGGGCTCGCAATCCATAGTTGGTTTAAATTCAACTTCTTACAAACTTCTATTCATTTTAAGCATGGAATTAACTAATCACAAAAAATTCATGGTTGCATTTGCCATTTAGATATCGAGTGCTGAATCAGGTAGTCGAGTGTTTAACATTTTCGTCTTAGGTCAAATACATTAATACAAAAAGGATTTAATTACAGAAAGGATAATATGGAAGATTGCACCCATAACTCATAATTTATTAAAGGAAGATTATTTCTAACATTGTTTCTGTAGAGCATTGGTTGGCCATAACACTTATTGTTCTTATTACTCACAATATAACAAAAAATTAAAATGTTTAACTGTGGAAAGCAACTGAACACAGTTAAAAAGCCTCAATAAATGATAAAGATGAGATCGAAGAGAGCAGCGCCAAGGTAGCAAAGAGTTTTACTTCATTTGATTCTTGGACAATATTTACTAAATGGGTGGCACACTTTCCAAATTCCAAATTCCATGATTCGTTCTCTGGATTGCAGCAAATGTTTGTCAGCGATGTTAAGTACCTATTGACCGGTATTACTTAATCAAGAAGGGTTGGTCTTGTTGATTCATTTCGTTTTTTCTTCAGATGTTTAAGATGAAAAAATTTCTGTCATGCTATTCATCAGCTTACATTTTCAATATAGCCGAAAAGAGATAAGTAAAAATTTTTCAACACTCAACTTAATGTACCAAGCAAAAAGCGTATTTAATATCAAAACAGAATGTGGAAAAAAACAAGACGCCTATTTAATGACCGGATAAATTGATTAATCAATCAATTTATAAAAATCAAACAAGAGAAGAACGCAAATAAAAGGTGGTTTTAGTTCACATTTGAATCACATATAAACTTTCATTGTCATTATAAAGCCAAGGGTCTTAATATCGCCTGACAGTTCTTTTGCATCAATGTGAGCATGTAACTGTGCTTTGATCCTTCCCTTGAAAAATTAGTTTTTCAACTTTATGGTGTATCGATAAAAATGGCACACACTTGCTCATGAACAGGCCTGGAATATTTTATTAAGAATATCTTTTCACTCACCCTTGTTTTTCTCCGTATTTTTATTTCACCTCACGCAAAAGGCTAACCAAAAATTCCCTTAGAAGTTAAATACACGTGAAGTGATCATACAAAAAACCAAATTCAAATATTAAGCTTGTCAGCTGCTTATTGACAAGGTGGGCGAATATTTAATATAAATCATTTCATTCATTTGTTCGGTCAAATGACCCAACATGACAAATTAGTAACAGAGCAAATAGTGAATGATATAAATTTATTGGGATATTTTTTAATTAGAACATAAAATGAAACAAATTATTCATATAATTTCAAGTATGTTACAAAAGTCAGAGTTAAATGAGTTCATACAACGAACGTTATTTTGCTTAGTGCTTTTATTATGAAATAAGGGATATTTCATTTGCCCATAGCTGAGCGAACTTTAGACAAATTAATTTGTGAATATAACATAATTTTTGAAAAATAACTTTCGGCCTCTTATGATATTATTTCAATCCTCATTAATTAGTTTATACGTAGTATACTTCATGGTATGAAAAAATTACTACCACTGAAACAGCGACAATAAGGTATAGGTATGTTTTATCTCATTAGTCTCATTCAAAAATTATTTTACTTTTGGAATGAAAAGAGTTACATTTAACAGAGTAACACTCGAGTTTTCTATGCAAAAATCATGTCCAAATCAAAGCACGAATCTTCTCCGTTAGTACACTTGCCAAATATTCTAAGTTCCAAACGTTCATAATAACTAAAGGTTAAAAAAAGATGATAATTATTTAAAAGAGGAAACAATTTCAGAATAATCTCAAGTTTTAGAAGGTGATATCTAAATATCTATAAATGCTTGTATATATGCCGTATCTATTTCAGCAGGTCGTTTCTATGTCAAATTTTAATCAAATCACCATTGAATTTCTCTTACTGAATAAATAATGTCAAATTTGATTCATTTATTACGAATATTTACTGATTAGTTTTCAGCTGTGATACAACCTGACCTGAATTCTTTATTGCAACAACAAAGGAGCCCTGAGGGAACGCTGGACAGCACAAATCAGTTGTAGGGTCAACTGAGCTTAACTTTAGATTGACCTGATCCAACTTGCTCCTCTCAATTTTCCTTATGTAACTATTAAAGTCGGCATGTCCTCTTTTTCACTTAACTCCAACCTATTTATTAATAAAGATTTCACATGTCATTTAGAATAAAAAACATTCTGCGTTAAACAACTGTTTTATTTCCAGCACAATGTAATGTAATGTACCGGATGCACGATTAATTACCTAATTCCAGTTGTCTAGACAACTTGAAACGCCCGATGATACGACACCTTCTGACACATGACTATAAAATGGCCATATCATCTCTCTGAGTTGCATTAAGATCAAAGACAGTACCACCCAACCACAACCTAATAAAATCCCTACTCCTCCAGGTACCAACGCGCAAGAATTTGGCGATTTAAGCGAGCGAATAATCATGATAACTCCGGCAATTATATGCCAAAACGAAATTATTATCGCAAAATAAACGACTGTGCCTATGATAAAGAAACCCATTCGATGTCTTTGGTTTTGAAAGGTCGCACTGTAATCATCTCTTCTAATACAATTTTAAAAAATTTTCCCTTCACATTTGTCTGGGAAAAAGACATTCTTGTTGGGCTATGATTATAAAACTGGGATCCAAGAATCTCACCTTTGCTAATACAGGCAGTCATTTTTACCGTATGAAGGGTATAGAACTCGTGAACACTACCACTACAACGGTATCAGCATATCATCAAAATTTGCTCATGGAGGAGACTTTCATAATCATGTTAACTCTTAGCCTGCCGCTAGTATCTTAAACCATTATATTATTATAACCCGCAGCAAGGCAGAAAAAGCAAGTTTTTCATTTTGGATAGCTACTAAAATCAGCTGAAGTAAGTTCAATAAACGACACACGGGAGAGGATCAAGCAGGTGCTCAAAGTAAAATCAAAGAATCAAAGAGTCTTAGGTCATTTAATCCCTGGATTCACGTTGGAAAATATTTATTTAATAGGTATTTCACGTTCAAGAATCCCAAATTTGATATTTGTTTCCTGGATTGCCAAATAAAGTCTTGTCCACGGTGTCCATTGTATATTAATTGATTGTTTAATTGATTTTGCTTCATAATTTCACTTCTCTTTAAAAGGTTGAGAAAGCAGTACGATCATGCGATGGCATACAAGATAAGCAGCTTACGTAATCTTTACGTATATATGTGTCTTGAATATTAGAAGAAATACATATTTGGGATGGCCATCTATAATAATCAGATCGCCAATCGGCTATGAAAATCAGAAACTTGAATGTGCCCAAGGAAGAGAGATCAACTCTAGAATTCGAATATTGAATTAAATGGGTACAATTTGAATGCAAAGTTAAACTTGTGCCTCTTTTGATAACCTGACTTTAATTTACACTTCTAATCGACCTCCTTCCTTTAACCCATAATTGGGTGTTTTATCATGCTCTTGTCTGTCCCAGAATGAAAAGTTATAAGTACGTATTCAAAAGGATATATATATCTTTTAACTAAAATGATTTATCACCTAATATGTAGTTGAACACGATCGATCCCACTAACCTAAATTGTAAATTTTGTTGTTTCCGCGTGTCAAAAAATTTCCCCTGACGCAAAATTTATAAGTTACAGATTACAAGGGTTGTCTACTAAAAAAGTATGCAAAAAGTTGCATTCAAGGGAATCAAGGTAATATGAATCTTCTGCCATGGTGATTGTGCGGTCCGCTAAAGAGATATCTTTGTAGCCAACATGATAAGCAAAAAATTCAACAATGCGGTTTTAATTCTTTCATGTGGCACACCGCAGACAATTACCCATAATAATTTTTCCTGATACCTGGTGAACGAAAATTAGCACATTCTTTTTTAGTGAAATAATAGTTTCTTCTACTGTTCTGTTATTGAACACTGCATTTTCAGCAAACTTAAATTCTCTGTTCTAAGTTGAATGCATGAGGCGAACTATAGTCGAAGGCATCGGAAACTGGAAAGCAATAAATAGAATCGAAGGAAACACAAAATTGAATGATTGTACAAACGCATATCGCCATTAGGTATCGAAGAATAAATAGGAATGAAATTTGAATTACAGATATAATTTTTTCTAAGAAGTATTATGAGATTATTAAATAGTAACCAATAGGAATTCTACATACAGTTTAATAAGAGAAATAATTAGATGAGTTAAAAACCTTAATAAATAGTGGCATATCAAAAAATTACTTAATGATTTAAAAATACCCAACTATTTTACCTTACCGAAATAATAGAGTTTCACAGAACTCAAAACTCTAGGTCTAAATATTAATAATATTCATTCACGTAGGAGAGAGTGAAAACCCAGCTTTTATTCCTGAGAGAGTACCTAAACTTGAGGAGCTGAATAATGATCAAAGTAAGGGTGAAAGAGAATGGATAAGAAGTGGGACAAATAGTCAAGACGAAACAGGCCTGCTTCATTCCAAATGAATGAATATTAAGTTATTTGTTTGCTAATTAAAATGTATAGTTTATCAAATAAGAATCTGGCATTTCTAAGCTCGAATCGACCTCTATTCTTTTTTAGGATTGTCCGCGTTAACGATTCGTTTGACCAGTAGACTAAAATAAAATGTTAGTCATACATTTTTCGTAGATCTCTTAACGTAGACGCAGTGGATCGTTTGAGTTAATAAGGCAATTTAGATTATCAGGTAGTATAGTTTTTTACTATATGGAGTACAGTGGTTCTGACTGTGTTGTGAATTTTAACACTAAAGCAGAAATTACTTTAAAGTTAAATGAAATCTCACTATATTAAAATGTCAACCTATTTTCGCTTTTATCAATTTAAAAACCCTGGAGAAGGGTGGTCGTGGATAAAATATTTTCTGTTCCACACTATGCATGACCTAATTCTAAATACGTAGACATATTCAGGCCATAATGTGAAAAGAAAATTATAAATTCTCCTTACAAAACTGGATCGATCAATATGTGATAGTACCAAAAACTCAATACTACTTCCATTTATCACACTAATAAAACTAAAAGACTCATTACTTGTGCTGAATCTATTTTAAAATCTATTATAATTAAAATTATTTCGAAAAATTCAAAAACTCCCTTGATTTATCTAATTACCGATGATTTCCTTAGATTTTTCTATATTACAGGAAGAATTAAGAGAATTCAAAAAACTTACGAGGATTCGGAAGACTAATTTTAGTGCTTTTAGAATTTTCTCCAATCACCAGATTAATTGTAAAGTTTAGTTTTTCCATATCCTTGGGTGCAGTGAAATCAAACGCAGTGGGTGTGTGTTTAAGAGTAGTATTTTGAGCATGGTCAGGACTCCAGTCGGGGGTTAGTTTAAGACTTCCATCTGTACAATTGAGATGATCCAATAGGACCTAAAATACCAAAGAAACTTAATTTTAATCTACTACCATTATAATCCTGTCTCACAATACTCAATGTTTGCCTCAAAAATTAAATCTGCTGTAATACTTGATGTTAGATATCCATTCAAATTTCTTGAAATATCACCCTAAAAAAGTCCAGTATTGTACCATCTCTTTACCTCCAATCTTAGATACATATGGATTCGTAGGTTGAAGTCCTGAAATAAGCCCACAGTTATTCCGTTGCTTTGATCAACAATATAGTACTGCAGCCGTTTCATTAGAATTGCGAAACTTGAGGACCATCTGCGTTTATTCCGTGATCGAAATGGTCAACAATGCTGGTCATCTTAGCTTTGCACGACTGCAGGCTTCCCAATCTGAAATATCTATTCTATCTCTATACTCAAAACAATTCTTAGAAAGTATTTACCTTCATCAGTCAGTTAGCTCGTCTGTCAAATCAGAGATCGGATGATCAATGTCATCCGTGTATTTGGCACTGGTGATTTAGATGGTTGGTTTATTCTGGTGGAATGGAGTAAATTTTCAATAAAAAGGATTGCAATTTATGTATTATTAAGGCTTTGCCTAATAAGCTTGAGAAATTTCTTTCAATTAAATGAGAAAATGTATAAATAATGAGCCAGAATTACAATGTTAAAGTTAGATAACTTGGAACGGAAGCAAGTATGAATAATATGAAGTCGCAATCAGAAAAGTTAAAACGGTTGATTAATTCGTTTATTTCAATAAGCATCAATGTGAACTCCTGCAGTTTATGAAAAAGCACATGGTTAAATAAATTAAACTTCATTTAAAAACTAAATTCGAAAACCGCTTAACCAATGAAATCAGCAATACAAAGAAGCTAGATCAAAATATCAAAAGCCGATATCCACCTATCTAAATGATACCGCAAAATAGCCTATTTAATGTGTGGAGTGTACAACGCTAGAACATTCTGGAAAGCTTGGTTGTGTTATCAATCTCGTATTGAGCAGGCGCGATCGTGCGTGCAGAGACCTCCCGGCCAATCAGCGATTAAATTTCGTTCTGTGTAACATTAGTTGCACTTAACTCTCTCCTCACTAGATCTTCTCTGTTCTCATTACTTTGGATGTAACTATCTAATTTCGAGGAAAAATTATACTAGAGTACTTTGCTAGGGGCTTGTTGCACTTGCCTACGGGCAAGTTGGACTTCTAAGAGAATTTCTAGCCAAGAGCTTATATATTTCATATCCGCTACAAGTGTTTAGGTAAGGAACTGCATGAAAGGTCTGTTTAGAAATTACATAGGGCTAAATAATATTTAAAATACTTGAGTATGATTTAGTCTGGACTACAGAACATCATTTTTTCCCATATTTCTTGCAGTTAAAAAAATTGAACAGTATTCTTTATGAAAGTCGCCACACAATCGCTATGAAACGGTAAGAAAATAGAAAAGTTACTAATCGATTATTCATCTTGAAATATATCGGGGATATTTATTATAAGAATAACTATTATACGATTACGGAACATTATATTAATATTGCATACAGAAAGATGAAATATTTTAGAATCTTTATTTTAGAATTATAGGAAGTAATAGAAATCGATTAACAGAAAGTTAAACAAATGATGAGGAGGATAGGGTTAAAAAGGTGTTGAAAATAAAGAATATTTAGAGAGTCTTTCTCCATCTGATAATTGGATTCGAACTGTAAAATATTTGCCAAATGAGAAGTTCAAGTTCCAAAATTTCAATTTCATTATTAATCCCCTGGATTGCAGCAAATGCTTGTCCACGATGTTCAGTACTTACTGACCGGCCTTATAATCACGATGATCAGTCCTGGCACTTCAATTCATTATTTCAAATTATCCCATAGATCACGGTCTGATCATTAGCAAACGTACGCATTTTTAATAACTCCTTATAATACATTTATATTTGCATAACTTTGTGATAAAGGTATCTTTCAAACTTTTCAGATTTTATAGACTTACAAGCCCGTGATAACTGCCAAATGCTTGTTTACACCAGATGGTACTGTAATTCCTCTCGTGTGATTAAAATTGGTTTAATGCAACCGAGAATTGAATTATAGCATGATATTATGGTGGAAGAATAATAATCGTAAATCAAAATACAAATGTACTTCAAAGTGTAGACCACGCGGTGATATTAGTGTATAGTTCTCACTCTCCATGTGACAACAAATAAAGAGCCTTAATTTAGTAAATAGCTTGTCAAGAACAACAACTAGAAACCGTAGAGACTGACCCTATAAACCATCATTTCCCATCCATAGTATACTTTTCAGAGATCGCATTCCATCGATATAAGTTTTATTCCTTTATCTATCTAGACTGGCGTTATTGGGGGTTCTAAATAGGTTAAATAACATATAATATATCTATGAAACAATCTTTAAGAGGAAAACATTAATAATCCTACAAAATAATTAATATATGCAAAAAATTACGTGTATAATAATATCTTATAATTAAATTATTATACCTAGTATCAGCAAGCTGTTCTTGACTATTAGAACACGAAAATTTAACGAAATGATCCTAATTAAACACATTTTGTCTACTTAATGCATCGCTGGAAAACAAGATGACCGAAGTCTCTTAACAGTTAGTAAACTAAATATTTTATATTGGTCTCACAAGAGCCAACTCCTATGACTCAATTTTCCCAGAACGTTAACATTCAAGGCACTTAATAGTTGCACACTGATAGAACAAAACTGACGCATGTAATTAATTACTTTAGGCAAAGTGAGGGTTGTTTTAGGTTATTAACGATAATTATTAATGTTAAACTCCGTTTGGGAACTTATAGTCACGTTGATCGTAAAATATATATTTGCTTCTTAGTTAATGCAAATGCGGACAATATAAGTTATGAACTGAACTAGATAGAGCCTTCTTTCATTAAAAGAATTGAATCCCCTGAAAAGGGCCCAACTCTGATTTTACGCTAAGCATTACACCCATGTAGCAGACCGACACTTGGAGAAATCAAGCTTAGCACTTCAGTCCCATTAAATAGCATAACTTCTGTTATAACAATTTTCAGATAGAATGTCAGGTTACTTACTTGTGATAGCAGCTCGACTTGGATTTCTGCTCTTATCTTGTCAGAGTCTTGAGTTGTGTAGTACTTGGTCATGGAAACATCAAATTTGGCGACTATTTAAAATAAATACATGGAATAAATAGATGATATAAGCAGAGAGAAAGGTAAGACAACGGGTATGCCAAGATTTCCACAAAAATTCAAATTTTTATAAAATCAAGGTCTTATTTTACAGATTTGCATAAAAAAGTTTTCAAATCGAAATACAAATAGAGAAGATTCGAGCAAAATAAAGTGAGCAATTGATTATTTTGTCAATTAATCGAGATAGTAATTAGTTAAAATAAAAAAAATAAGTGCGAAAACTTTTGCACTTTATTTCTTGAAAGAAACTTCGGTTTTGCTAATATTTTGCATTATTACCTTCTATTTCATCCTTCAATCGTAAAATTCCAGACGGTAGAATATCTAGGAGTGAAGCTCTATTTTCACCAATGATGCTTTGAAGGTCATAGCGATAGAATGTGGAATAGTCCTTCAAAATGATATTCACGGCCAATCCGTAAGTCATGTTTTCTACTCCACTTTGCTCTGGAATCTTGTCTATAACCGCATCTTTTCCTAAGTAACAAAGTGCAAACAGGTTATTCATTTGATTTACTAAGTAACTGGGCTTTAAATTGCAATGTGATTTGCAATAACAACGGTCCACTTCCCTTTAACAAAAATACCGTTCTTTTTTATTATTTATCCAGGATGCGCCGACTGATACAATGACTCGATACCCTTAATTCACGCAAGTATTAATGTGTGACAAACAGTCTGTTACATACTCACTTAAATAAAGATTGCTTAATGAATGTATGACATTTTTAGTTGACATCCTTTTTCGCATACTGAAATAATGAGGTTAGTAATATCTATCTTTGGAGGAATTTGCATACAACAATTTCAATTTTTGATCAGAATTAGTTAGTGCATTTGGCCATCCGAATCTCTGGAATGTCGATCCTGTGACCTCCAATTTGACAGAAGTGCACGGCTCATTTTCAATGTTTTTAATCTATTATAAATGAGAATAAAATGTATTTGGTGATTGCAGGTTCGTTTTATTGCATCGATTCTAACTTCAAACAGCGTACACCCATTCGTTTTGCCGAATGCTCATAAACTGGTAAGAAAACCCGAGGATAAATAGTTCTTTTTCACATTCTGAGCTTGAGAACTCATTACATAACGGTATAGCTTGACCTACTATTACAGAATATAAGTCCTGTTGCCGATAATTTACGCACTATGGTCTTCTTATATGTCACTATTCTTATCATCGGTGTAATATATGCAATTATGTTCTGATCTTGACAGTTTGACACAAAGCATTTAACGAACCAAGGTAGCAAGCTACTATTTGTTTGGTGGTTATCCAATCTGAAGCTTCTGAAATATAAGTTATGACAAATGTGAAAACTCGAATGCTTTGGCGGTAGCAAAAACTTTTTGTCTGGATAATCCCATTCACTTTCGGTTTTGCAAACTTTCAATAAACTCGAAATTTACCTTTCAGCACTACTATTTCCATATCTCTATGTCACTGTGTTAAACAGACTCACGGACAGAGATCCGTTGCTTTGCTGCTTGTGCAAGTTTTAAGAATCATTATAACAGATTGTTTGCCAAACTTTAGATGATTACCATGCCTTTATGGCTACCTTAGGGAAGTACATGAAATCTTCCAGTCTTTTGATGGTGTGCCAATGGCGCATTTGTTAATTTGTATATATTTAGTATCAGAGGACAGTAAGGTCCAGTAAGGTTAAGGAACAAAAGTGACAGTATATATTTTGATCAGTAAAATAGGAGAAAAGTATGGCATTTTGTTATATTAAAAGTTCTAGGACACCTCCATTTTGCCCCTAAATTTAAGTCTCTAGAAGAGAGTTATGTTGAGAACGTCGCGGGAACTTATCTCTCAAGTAAAATTTGGCGGTGCATTCAATTCTTACATTCAAAGTTTACTTGTTCATCTTTTACCTGATCAATAAACTTTAATTAGAGGAAAGTAGAATTTTCCTAACTGCGTCAACATCGATAAACACACATTCTTAATCTCTTACGTTTATTTTATTTCATACTCCTTCATTGTTCATTCTCTCACCGATCTGCTATTATTTTACATCCTGGCATTCTAATACTCGGATGAAGCGATTACTGAGATATTTCTCAGTTCAGTAAGAAAATTCATTGTACAATAAGAGATTAATGCCGTTTTTTATAGCACCACTACTACCGATATGTCCTTATTCTAAGGGGCTTTAAGCTAAGCTTTCTGCAGCCAGCTGCCATTTTGATCTAAGAGAGAAGTTAAATTGGTCCCTAATATCCATTTCGAGATCAAACTTGATTTTTCAAAGGCATTTTTTAAAATCAAGCAAATAATACTTACCATAAAGCCCAAAGGCTGCAACGAGATCAGGTGCAGCATCGGGATCACATCCATAACTGAGTAATTCCACTTTTATCTCATCCTCATTAATAGTTCCGCTGCTATCGGAATGTTGACAGAAAACGAGAATGTGAAGAAGGCTGTCCGTTTTTGACATCACCCAGGCTCGAACTGATTCCACCGGCTTCTTGTCAACATCTAAAAGAGAACGACTTCATTTAATTTATGTTCGTAGTTTAAAAAGCGTTTTTTAAAGTACCAAACTGATTTTAAATTAAGTTAAAAATTATAAGGGAAAATTGCTTTTTGAATCATGAATTAATCACTAAAACTGCATTATCTTGGTTAACCCTAGAAATAAAGGAATTTGAGCCACTTTTAATTTAAGGCACAAAAGAAATTAATAGTCTCCTACCTACTTTCTGCCATGTTAAAATTGTAAGCCGATGAATATCGCGTATGATCTTTTTTCCCTCTCCGCCATTCGAAAAAATGAATTGAAGTGGCAAGATCGACCCTTCTTGATTAAAAAATAGCGGTCAGTAAGAACCGACCGGTAAGAACAGTCAGTAAGAACGAGCATTTACTGCAATCTAGGCGACGAATCATGAAATTTGAGATTTGGAAGGTGAGCCACCTACTTACTAAATACTGACTGTCCAAATCCAAAATTCAACTAGTGGAAGACTCTTTGATACCTCGACGTTGCTCTTAGCATCATTTTGATTCCTCTTTATCATATTTGGACTTGATGTTAACCAATTTCGGTTTCTTCCCACAATTAAAAATGAGACTTTTTTCTTTCGGTACTGTAGATATCCTCAGGGATAGTATGACCTTATAACCTTCTAAAGAGCCTTGAATTCCACTAACTAGATAATAACAAATATTAGTAATTTACTCAAACTTCTGCAATTCAATAAATATGCATTTTAAAAAATTTCGAAAAATTTGCAAGTTTTACGAATTATTAAAATAAACTAATTATTTAATTTTTCTTGGACAAAAATTGTTCATTTTTGTCCAAAAGAAGAATTGTGTTCAGAATTTCAACATTTATCCGAATTTTAAAATAGAAACAACAATGTGTAACAACAGCCCTTCGTAGCTATGAAAGCATCATTGAACGAATAAATTTATCGATTACCATAACTGGAGCCTGAAATTGCTGTGTCCAGAAATACTAAATTCAGACAATTGAAAAAAGAAATACAATCATTAAATTACAGACAACTGTCAAAATTCGTCTTAATCGAGACACGTGATAACAAGCGAGAAACATAAAAAGAGGTACAAAGACCTAAATGAAAAACACCATATTGTTTGCAGAAATAAAATGTCGATGTAATGATAAATTATGTATATTTAAAGTGGCGGAGGGTTGAAAGGAAATATTTTTCCGAAATATCGGTTTCATAATTATGGATTTGCAGTGTTTTAGGATAAACAATCAGAAAAAAGAAATGGATGAAGCAAAAATATGCACCAATCAAACCAGAAAGACTTTTTTACACGATTAATCATCTGAACATGTAGAAAGGAAATGCATTTAACTTTTAATTATTGACTGAGGCAATTGGGGTAAGAGTTGAAATATCAAGAGAACTCTTCTTCATCTAAAGTTTAGAATCATAAGATAGTCTGTTTGCTCAATTTTAACTTTGAACGTGAACTTAGAGTTTTCTTTCACTTATAATTTTGCGGCAAGTTTTCTCAAAGAAGCTTCTTAGACTGATAATACGTCATTTATTTCTCCTTTACTATTTAACATTACTTTAAAGGGAACAAAGGTGTATGATAGAGAAGAAAATGGGAAACGGTGTTTATCCATACTTCAATTATTCCAGTTTAGGTAAACGCAAGATTGAAGTAAGTTACACGGAAAGTAAACACGAACCTTCATGAAAAACTATGGTTCATATTAATTGCATAAACATTTATGTGGTTTTAAATCTACGACAGTGATCACTGGTTAATCATACGGTAAATAGTTAATTTAACTAAGATTCCGGAGAATAGGTGTGGATTTTAGTAGGTACTTGACTTTAAGACAAAAAATGCGCTTATTCTGAAGTGAAATTTGCCTGCTTAATTAAAACTGATCGTTCACATATTTTAACAGCAGGAATTGTTAAAGAATGGGATTCAATATCTTAATATAGTATGATCTAGCAGTTGAAGAGTAGAGCCAAGTAGGAAGATTTATTTCTCAATCTTGGTTGCCTTTGATTGCCTTGAATGCAAGTTATTCTTTTCAGCAATGACTATTTCATGCACGAGTTCTAAAGTATCTGACGGAAAGCATGTACCTTGAAATCAAAATTTTATGTGATTGAGTGGTGGCATTTCCCTTATTTAATACTTGTGGTTATTTTTATCATCAGTACATATGGGGATTCAATAGGGGGTCAAATAGAAGTATATAATAAATTAAAATGTCAAAACTTGCTCTTTTTTGAATCCTGGAAGCCTAATTTGTCCATTTTTCCATTAGTGGTATAATGCACACATTAATATTCGCATATTTCAAAGTTTAATTTTCATGACATGACTGAGGGTTTCTAAGTGAGTTCATTTTCGATATATTCAGCACATAATGATCAGTTGATTCAGTTGACTGATTGCTCAGTGCTACAATGACATGCTTTCGTGCACTTACAAATGTTATTTTAAACACAACTGAGACCATTCAGGGTGAAATTCAACTAAAGGATCACTATCTATTTAAATAATGTACAATTTGAGGCTGGTATATATACCAAGCGTGCTCAAGGTTATAAACAACTAATGTCCACACATTGAAATTTGCCATTATAAAACATTCCATTTAATTGTGTGAATAACGTGAAGTTTAGCCTACATTACTTAATTAGTTGACAGGTTCGGTTGATTACCAAACAAAAGGTGGTCTAAGTTCACCTGGAGTTGCAAATATATCTTCTAGACCAAGGTTCCGACGCTCAAGGTGTTCGACTGAAATGCTAAAGATCGGAGTATTAATGTCTGTCAACACACCCTCATTGAGACTTACAATCACTCTGATAAAGTCAGAATGTTAAAGAAGTGCGACAGAGGTTGAATTTCTCGTCATAGTGGGTCATATTGTTATCCTCTTTATCCAAGATAAATGTTAGAAAAAGCTTTTCTTAACGAGAGTTACTGCTTTAGAAGTGACAAAAATCTCTGCCCTCGAGCATTCCTGGCAAACGTGATTAAAAAGCAGTTTTATTTCGTTGAAAATTTCAGTTCCATTACCTATGGCCAAACTTCACTTAAAATGATAAGGTCAAATCGCATGCAATTTATGTTCACATATTTTTATGACCATACTTCGCATAGACACTCTCGGAAAGAATTAGTTGCTGACATGCCGCTGCCATGTATCAGACATTTAATCGAAAAACTCTTACGAAGAGAGTATCAAGTGTGTGTTCAACGAATAATGTAAGTACGCAAAGAGTCTTGAGCAGAAGCGTGAATAGTCAATAACATAGGTCAGTACTGGCCAATAGGGAGAAAGTTTGACTACGAGTTTTATCATCATAAGAGCTCCAGATATCTTTACTCCACCCTCTTTCTTAATTGATTAGGTGTTTTATATAATCAGACATTTTAAAATTGCAGGCATAAACGAGGAAGCACTAAATTTTTTCCAATAACTCCATTCTAAATAACGCCTCATAAAACCCGCAAGGAAGAAGTAATAAATCGAAAGCGATAATTTTATTTATAATTCAATATTCGGCAGCGGATATATCAAAATAGGGAATTATTCCATCCAAGGTATTTAATAAGTGTCCTAGTAACTTATTAATCCAGCGGTAATAAAATGTATTAATTTCAAAAATAGATAAAAATAATGAAAGTTTACTGGAAGTATTGCGATAGAAAGCGAAGTTCGTTTAGCAATTAGAGTCTTAATTTATTTAGAACCAAATTGAAAATTAATCAAAATTTTCAAATATGACAAATTAACAAGAAATAAGCATTAAGAAGTTATAATAAATAAGTTTTTTTGTTATAGAAATGGGCAAAAAATCCAATCGTATAAACTGTAACGGTTCAGGTACCCAATTTGTTCAATTGTCAATACAATAAAACAGCTACTTCTCTCTGAGATTTCAAAATACGTATGAAAGTATATCCTTATTCTTAAATAACTGGAAGATATAGTAGCACTAATACAAGGTAAGGCTACTTTAATTATCCAACTGAGCTAAAGTAGAGATATACCAATTAAAATCAGGGATCAGCATCCTCTCCCAGGGAGAAGGTCGAGGGTTGAGAAAAAACCAATTAGCTATTGGACTATAGCAGTGAAAATAAAATTGAGGGAGTTAGTTTAGGAGATAAGATAAATCAGCAGAAGGGAATAAATAGGGGCTGGTGTTTTATATTAGTTTATAAACGTGGTTTATATAGCAAAGTTTAACTGTCAGCTGAACTGACCTAACTTCTTGAGAAAACGCTGAATAGTGATCTGATGCGAGAAAAAAATTTGGTTAAGTTTAAAAATTGAATTATTGAGGCAACAGGTTACTAGAAGGTTCTTAAATGTCTTAAACCGGAAAATTCTTCAGGACTATTCAAGTGTCAAGAAGTACATACAATTTCAGGTTTCACTCTCCCGTTCGTCAATCAAACACAGCATGCGCAACCAAGCAACTCTTTGACCAATCTGCATGTTTGATATGAAAGTAAAATGATTATTTTATCAAGTAGGATAATAATGGGAAAAATCTTTAATTTTATTCAAAAGTGAAGAGACTAAAATAGATCCCCTCTTCATATTGTTTTATTTTCGTAAAAACAAAAGAAAAAGATAGATGGTAGTTAATTATAAGCGTAATTATTTTGCTTTAAAATTCAAACATCTGTTGGAGTTTTTTATTTTAATGAAAAAACATCAAATTTCAGTAAAACCTACTTAAAAAGGTACACGAGATCAAAATCTTTAAATTGTACTAAAGAGGCCACTAATTGCGGAGGTTGGCTTGATATCCAAGTTTTTATGGTTCAAGTGTATTTGAAGATATTGCAAAACTGTACTTTTCGGAAATAGAATAAATGGATAATTTGGTTGCAAATAAACCTAAATATTTTGGTTGAAACGTTTATGTTTGGACTTAGCTTTTTGGGTCAAATAGTGCAAAAAAATTACATGAACATTGTGCCCTTTTCACATTTTAAAATTTTAATTAATAACCAAATATAGATTTATCTTAGAATGCAATTACTTATTCTTATTAATAAAGTTTGTAAAAAATTTTTGATCTGTGTTCCGTAAAGTTACATTATTAAAGGAGATTAGTAATTTCCAACATATTTGCTAGTTTAAGACCTAAACGAATTTACAAATAAAGTTTTGGTTTTGACTAATTTAGTAATCAGCTCGAACTCGTCAAACTTGTGAATAATATGCGATTTAAGCGATTTCTTTTCAGCCACGTAGATACTATAAATTCAGCAACCACGTTAAGAATAATTTAATCGTTTAAATATCAGAAACGACGAATATCATTTAACCTCCATGATAAGGAGGTAAAGGAAAGTTTTAAATGGGGAAGAAACGTATCTTGAGGAAAGAGTTTCGTTACGCAGAGAAAATTGGAAAGGAACTTAAAGAAGGATGACATAAACCTATTATTATTCAAAGTATTCATAAGATTGTTCCGTCAAATGTTAAGATGAGTGATTGCAAGGTAAATTATGTATTATAAAATTCTCATCTGCGAAGTCAGAGGTCACAGATTTGATGCTCAACGGCGTAGAATCTGTAAAGGAGATGGAATGGTTAAGGCGGGCTAATTAAGATGGTAGGAAAATTTGAATTTCCCATCGGAGGGGCTCCATAATGGTGATCCCTCAACCATGAGATTTAAAAACGATCGCCTAAATAGACTTAGGATTTAATTTAAAATGTATTTTTAATATGTCTAAAATATAATTAAATAAAAAGAGGAATTTTTAACATTTGCGCAAGATTTCTGGTAGAAAAAGAAATCTACTCGAATACCTGGAAAATTGATTAGTGTTATTAATTTTTATTTATTTTTGTGTATTCACAGAATTTGGCTACTTTTGATCAATTGATTTTGTTTCAATATGAAAATGAAATGTTTAATAGCAATAATTGATTCTTGAGACTGCTTAGTACAAATGACCGTCAAATGATGTCCTTATATCTCTTTATTATGTGGTTCCGAGATGAAGTGTGTTTCGCAATGCTCATCTTGGATTGCGAGAAAGTTATTATGATAGTTACTTCAGTTGTCTTTCACCTGACGAGCACTAGAAACAACTGGTGGAAACATCGATAGATATCTAAAACTAACTTTATTGACTTGACAAACATACAATTTGATACAGAGGGGTCAGTAAATTCAAATTTCATTTCGTTTAATGCAAACATTGTTGTGAAAAAGGGTGGTTTCTAAACCCAAAACGAGTGTAATAGAAAATATTATAAATTGACATATTTCGTTTCATTATATCATAACTCATAACAAGACCATTTCTTGTCATGGAAAAATAAATGAAATCGAGTAATGGTAGAGTTCCATCAGGGGAAAGTTGGAGGCGATCGAAAAGATATTTAAAGTTATAACGGCTTTATGGCCAAATTTTATTTGTAATAGAAACATTAGTTGATTATTTTCTGTTGATTATAACCAGAGTATCAAAAGAGTTACTTGAATTTTGAAGTTGGATAGTACATTATTTGCTTAATGAAAGTTCACTGTTTTGCCTTCCAAATTCAACTGCATTTGAGTTAATTCACTTCTACGTTTTTTGGTGTTTATTGACGGTCGATTAACTGGATTGATCAGTTTTGCCATCCTAATCCATTTTCTCATTTAATATCAAAAAAGGACATACATACTTTCAAGCCATAGACATGCAGATTTGATTTAATCTACCCTTCTATCTATATACCAGCCCTAATTATAAAACTACTCCATTAAAAATTCACAGACAAATTCAATGTGTAAAATTTGCTTGCTACAATAACAGCAAAACAGAATGTACATCAAGTATTTTTATTCAACAAATTCTAATAAATCCCGTTCAAACAAGAAAAAAGCGCGAAAAATTAAGATTTCACTGAAGGCACTGGAAGTTAATTCAGAGAGCAGGCCCCGAGAGTAAATGCTTGCAGCTGAATCTAGATGCAACTTTCGTTCATGTGAGAATATCTAGCCACTACTCAACGTTTTAATACACAGGTTGCACTTGAAATAACATATGAGCCATTGTCTGTTCGGTGAAATAGGGTCTTTAGTTTTCATTAACAGTCAACCGATGTCTTCAATCACAAAAAACTGTCTAAATATTTTCGGCTTGGACAAGGCCTATCTTGGATTATTTTTAATTAAGTTAATTAAATTAGTTCAAGTAAAATGCGACCTTGTCAAATTGTTCTTTGCACTTTTCAGTTATCTAAAAACATTACTGTTATAGTAGTCATTTACGCTCCTATACTCCATTTATTGAAGCTTGAAATCTATTTCAGGTGCGAGTGGCGAAATTGAAATTATAAATAGAGAATAAGACTGCAGCTCAAGGTAAACCAGAATAGTTTCTTTAGATAAATTTTTCAAAACCTGATAAGATATTCCCTGCTACAAAGATCTTACTTTCATTAGCAAGCTGTCAGACCTTTACAAATTGAGTTATTTTGGAGAGAGTCTTAAACATCATTTTTAGTTTGTCACTTATCAACACACTTATTTGGGCGAATCACCAAATTTAACCTATGGTTTCTTGAACCAGTAAAACGGATTTCCTTAACAGAAAGGATTTAAGAATAAGCTAACTTTAATTCAGCTATAGTGATTTAAGATCTCAAGAGTTTATGTAAGCCAAGAAGGTTTTCTCAATGCACGCAATGACATTTCTAATGATCTGAACTGGCAAAAAGTTCCCAAGAGCACAATTCTTTCAAGAAATTGATTCACTTATAATTGATTTATGCAATCTCATCTTTAAACCGCTCCCCTATTATATAAGTCATTTTAACGGAAAGTGTCCTCATATGAGCAATGTCGTTGGACAAAAGTAACAGAGTGCACAAAATTAAAAAAAATGAAGCAAAACAGTAGTCCTGAGTTGATGCAAATATTAAAAATGATTTAATATAAAGTGGTGAACAGTCCCCATGTGAAGATGAATACCGTTTTTCTTACCTCATAATTTTTAATCAGTCATTTTACTAATAACTGAATATTTAATTCAGGTCGGTATAAATAAATTCATTTACTATTGGTTGGGTACTGTTTTTTCATTGAGATTTTTTAAAAAGAACATAAAATTATTCTCAATTGGAATTAATATTGACGTATCGCAAGTTTCAAATCGACCACCTGATAAGTTTTGAGGTAGTATTAGGAATTTATCACTTGCTTACTGTTACCATGCTCTAGTTAGTTGAGCTTAAAAAATTTCAATCTGTTAATGTTTATATTTAAAATTAAAGACAATAGAAAATTGCTTTTGAACAATTGGTTCGGAAAGATGGAAAGCACTCTGTAGCTTTTAATTCCGAAACTAGGAATCTGTCGATTCATCATTAACCAGCGCTAACCAATACGAAAGTTAAATCAATTAGCGGATGTTTATTACCTATTGTATTTTGCAGACGTGACAATTGAACTTTCAAGTAAAAAGGTGAGCTTCCTTAGTAAGAATAACCTTAATAACTCTCCCTTGGGATAGTTTTTTCCCAACAATCATCTTAGGCTTAGAGGTGGCACATCATTAAAACCCTGTGGTGAGAAACTGGCAGTCAGCCGTCACCTTTATTAGCCGAACTTAATTACCGAGTGTGAATTGATGGACATCGAACTTGTGACCTCTAACTTCGCAGACGAGCACATTAACAACTGCGCCATCGGCGCCTTAAAAGAATCTTAATAACACTCATTTGCCGTTTCAAGTGGCTATGGTCATATCAGTGAATCAACAAGTTTGTCGGATGTCGATGACTCACATAACTAAGGTCAGGGGTCATTAATCGTATAACGAGATTGCCGGGGAATGATTAATGGGTAACTGATGATTAAGGTGTAAGTTCAAGTAACTGGCTCCATGTGAGAGATTTTATTACTTACAAAACACATCAGCCTTATCTGAATGTTTCATATGTCAACTATGATTAGCGAAACTCGTCTGGATTAAAATGCAGACTCGATTTTTTTAGAGAAGAATAAATAAAATAGTGAATCGAAATCTTCAATATTTGATCTCCCTAAAATTTTGTGTTAAAATCGTTGTTTGACCTATATGTCTGTCTTTTGCTGTAAGAAGATATAAATAAATCGAGATGGCATGAGTAAACACGGAACTAAATCGAACAGCTAATAATTTCTTGACTTTATGGAAGGAATCTCACCCATGAACCTAGGAATCAACTCGCGAAATTTAAATAGCAGAGCACCAACCAGTGCATCACACTCATTATGAAAACATGGATAAATTAATGCTTCCAGAAATCAAATTAAAGCCGTTATTGCCCTGGCTTCATTAAATGCTTTTACTTGACCTCCCTCCCTCCATTTCCTACTTACGCAATAGACTAAACTTCACTTGCGTTCAGTGCAAACATTACTTAACTCGGCAAGAATCAAACAAAAATAAACAAACCGAACGAGAAAATTAATTTTGGTTAAATATGAGTATTATAATAAAATATATGCATTTAAAGTCATTACTTTATTGAATAAAAGTATAACCTTATTTGGCGACTTAAAGTAGTAGAGATGTCAAGTGAGATACTTATAGTTAATAATTATTGTAAATTATGTACAAAATAAGTACGTCATTCTTAATTAGTACAATTTGTAATAATTAGCCGTTTTTGTCAGTAAATAGAAATTTATATACGAAGCTCCTAATTCTATCTCTCGATAAGAACATTAATGAATTAGTAAATAATAACCAATTGATGGGTTTAAGCCAGCAATTTGCCAATGATCTTGCGCCATTTAACACAACCTCTTTTTGTAAAACTCCGAAAATATGATGTATCGATGATGTATTATCAGTTAAAGTAAAGCCTTCTCAATTCTTTCTCCTCTACTACCATCGTCTTTCATTCAAAATATTGTAAGATATACATATTTATAAGTTTATAGTGAGAAAATTTTATGTAAATATATTTTTACAGTTATTTTTAATCCCAACGTCAGACACATCGCTTATGCATTTGTTTTTCGAAGTGACTATGTAGATTACACAAGTAAATACCAAAGGTCTTGACAGCATACTTTTTCCAGTCTGTGCTCGGTAATGAATAATAGAAAATCTTAAATGTATTCATCTATTAAGTTATTTATTCTGTCCTCTTCTCCAAAGTAAAAAATATCTGTTCAACTACCTTACAAATAAACCATGAATATTTATAATATTACAATAGGTAACATAATGCCCGTAAACTGTATCAAATTTGAATGTGGTGAAATGCTTTGATCGATAATTGGGCAAAACCAGGAAAACACGCATGTGGAGTGTTAAATTTAAACACGCAAATCTCTTTTAAGAGGAAGAGAAAATGAAAATACCACTAGAGCCAAAAATAGTTCAGCAACACCATTAATTTAACACGCGAATATGAATAAGGAATTTTTACTAGACTTAAAGAGGGAAAAGGAGATATGTCCAAATTTTGTACTGGTGAAATTGTTTAACATAAATAAATCAATTTCAAGAGTGATTAATGTTTGGTTACTTAAAATAAATTAATTGGCATTTAGTAACTTAAAGACTAACAGTTTTAATTTTCATTGAGTTCTAAAAAATATTCAAAATTGCTTCAGAAATAAATTTTTATTAGGTTATTCATTGGTAAAAATATTTTTTATTGAAAATTTCACTGTTTAAATATTGAAAATGAAAAATAATAGAAGCCAAAAATTTAACATAATTAAATATCATTTATCACTACGTTTAATTTAAGCTAATTTCAGGGATAAATACGGTCCACAATAAAGTCCGTAAGTCCTTACTTTGCATCTTCACATGCATAATTGGAAGGATTTGCTTTAAACTTATTAGCACCCAACGTTGAATTTTCCTCCTTGGACATGTATTTTAGTAAAAAATTATGTTTATCATGCCTGTGCTAGTTTCATACACATGACTTGATTCAAATTCGTCAAACAAACAAGTCAAAAATTGACCTATCGCGGAGATGAGCTCATTCAAACCCAAGAATCAAATTTTAAAAATCCAAATTTTACACATTTGGACATTACGAAATGAATTTAAATCTCTTATGAGAAACCGAATAATTCAGTAATTAAGACTCTTGACATTTGACTTCTTCATATACTACAATTCAACTGAACTACTTTGATATTTCGCGTGTTCGGGTATCATCTTTTGATGAAAACTCGTTAATCGGCTTGGCATTACCATAAATTTTAATGATAAACGTTGAATTATTCTGAAATGTCATGAATTTTTTATCTTTGTGTTTAAGGTATTTTGAACACGCATTTCAAGAATATTTTATTTCTAATATCTCGTGATATTTAGCTAATTGATATTAACATTCAACTTATCGTGTTAAATTATAGTTAGTGCCGGTTTCCACAAATCCTGCATCTAATGCGACGCCGCCAAGTACGACTTGTGATTTCTTTAGGGAATTACAATTCAGGTGGGCTTTATAGAAATAGAATTAAAAAATATAAAAAAGTATCATTATTTAATAAAAAATGGGTATGCAAATGAATTGGCGTCCTAAACGGCAACTGAATCCATTCAGCTGTAATATTTCCTACACCAATCGTTCACAACATGACAGTGATGCTTAAATTGCTAAACCACTTTAGATGCACCTTTTTCGAAACCACAATCAACTGGTTCCGTTGCATAAAATTGTGATAGCATTTCATTAGCCTTGTTATAGCGGTAGCTTAACCTTGTAATTACATTAACAAAACTTGTCTGTAAGACGGCGGCACCTTGTTCCGTGAGACAAAGTCCAACCTTTGTAAGCGTGAAATTTAAAATCATGTTTGAAAAATAAAATCCAAGTGCGGACCAAATCAAAGCTTGCTGATTGGATAGAAGAGGCTGAAATGCCTGGGTTTATAAAAAAGCTTATATGGTTGGAGAATGAAAACAATTATATAAAATACAAGTTCACTAGGCTTAAGAGATTTTAACCTTCATTCAAACAAAAATCAACCATTTTAATAATTTATACATGGGTAAAAATCATTGATCTGGACAAAAAATTTATTTATTTATTAAAAAAGGCAGTCTAAAATGAACAAAACCGGGTGAAGATAAGCTGCAATTTACTGTTTAAAGTTTGGATTGTACCAGATTTTTGTTCTTTTAATCCCTTGATCATCTTGATCAATCAAATTTTACGCGACTCAACCATTAGTTTTAAGCTTAATTTCATTTCAAAATGCCAATTCGAGGACTTTTTAGAATGGATTTCTATAAGTTCATTCAAATTTTTGTTTCCTTTTAGCCAAAACATTTTATTTTCATCTCCTTCAAATTTCTCGCAAATAGAGATAGATTTGTGTCCTTCTACGGTTGACAGATGGACAGATGGACAACAATCCACTTGAAAAATCAGTAACCCTTTTGACTAGACTTAAGATATACAAAACAGAAGTGAAAAAATCAGGATAGTATTAACCACTTGTTCAAGATTCCATTTAAAAAAGAGGTTCACAAATCAAAATATTAATAATCATGGCATTAAGTAGAAAGGAAAATGTTTTTCAAATTCAACAAGTTAGAGTTTACTGTCTCTTTAATATATGATATTTCACAACTACTATGCACGACCGAGCACAGATTAAAAGTGCCGAATTAAGACGTTTCAGACAAAAAAATATTTTTCAATGATTTTTTCAAAGTTATAACTATTTTATAAAAAAACAAACTCAAAGACGCCATTCAGAAACGTTACTTTTAAACGTTGAGAGGTAGAAGCTCAACAAAGCATATCTGCAAATGGAAGAGAAGGAAGGTCTTCGAAAGGCACCCGAAGACTATTTATTTAAAGAATGAAACTACCGATTGGAAATGTTTGACGTCGCTTTATGCGTTAATAATAAATATTATCTGTGCCTTTATTTACTAAATCCGGGGACTTCTTTATCGCATCTAAACTATTCTATCAAAGCATTTTGGTTTATTATAAATACATACCGATAATCCTAAATAAGTCTGTAACTACGTCACTGGCACTTTGATTCGGCAGACTCCATTTATAGACCACTGTTTCATTGTCTTTGGCATCAGGATAAACATCTCTAGCGACAATTCGATTCGCCGAAACCGTCCAGTTTGACAGTCCTTCGATATCAGGATAGAGTCGCACATTGTCTTCTTGAGAATGCTGAAAGGAACACCGCGTCAAATCCCAACATGTTCTCTTAAATATATTAATTGAACTTAAACAAACCAAATAGACAAGAAATTATAAATAGCACAACGTGAAGAAAATAAATTTTTGATAACATCAACTGTTGAGTGACTTACTTTTCGAATCTGGTTAAAAGTAAAATCGGTTATGGTTTAATTGTCTGGGTAGAATTTAAAAACAGTTAATGGAATTCAGAAAGAGAAATCCACCACTTTTTAGGGTTACTTATCGAGTGAATAACTCTACCAAATGTTTGCATAAATTTGAATAATTTATCCGTGAAATGGATAGTTAACCAGTCACACATCTCTTACAGGAGGCAAGAAAAAGCTATTTGTTTTCAACGACTGATATTTTAGTTAACTATATTGATAGCAACGTCGCTTTGAAACCACTATCAATTGGAAAGCATACCAGGTTTTCATGGTTTCTCCTTTCGCCGTCTTCTGTCCATTCAACTCGTGTATTGAGACTGTAAGAAAAGGTGTATCCTCTTGCAGTCATGTGAAAGAATCCATCTTTCCCTTCTGTTGCTAGTTCAATCAGACCGCCAATATTATCACGTAAATCTTGACGCCTTCCTTGATAAACGATAGTGTAATTGCGTTGGAATATTGCTTCTAAAATTAGAAACATAGCATGTCAACATGTGTTAATATCAGAAACACGATCTAAACACCTTGATGATTAGAACTGATACTAAACTCTTTCCTTTATTTAATATATTATTACTTTTATTACTTATAAATTTTCTAATCGGAGATTCGTTAGTCTAATATTTTTACAGTTAGGGTAAGATTGACATGATGCAGTTTTTTACTCGTTTACCAACCAACTCAAATTAAAGAAAATATGCTATACTTAATTTCAAAAATTTTATAGTGAAATCCGTCTGTCATATAGTATAATTTCGAAAGCCCATCAAAAGACAGACTGACATTACACTAAAACGTTAAAATTGAGGAAGACAATGATAAATGGAGTTCTTAGCATTCTAGACTTTCGTATTACTTAACGCATTCGTCTATTCAACACTTGAAGTTGTTTTTGAACGTGATGTTCATTAAGCAGTATATATATAATAGTCAAATTCATCTCTTTCTTTTCTACAGATATTGACATACAATTGGCACTTTTGTATCTCACCTTTCTTGGGTGAATTCTCCTCAAATGAATTTTGATAAAATTTTATTTTGAGATGAGATGTTCAGAATAATAAGAATGTTTTTAGTTGGAGGTGTTAGAAGATAATTTGATCTTAAAGCTAACTTAGAATTCCCGGGATCGGTGATAATCGATGCAAATCCGGTGATGTGAATGGCCAACAGCACTGGTTAATCACGACCAACAAAGGATAGTCGAATAAAAGGTGCACCAGTGATCAATTTGCATAGCTAAGAAGGTTGGTCTAATGGTTTTCATTAGGGATTAGAATTTTTTGAGGACAGTCAGTCCAGATTAATATTATGCAAAATTTTAAATATATATAATAAAAATAATTAAAACTTTTACATTGGTATTTGTAATCTTTTCCCTTATCTAATGAAGTAAATCCCGCATTTAGAGTAAGCATATTCCATTTTAAAAATCCAACTTTACAACCCCAAGAGGAGTAATTTTCAATGGATAAAAGTATCGAATTGTTTATTTCCTTTACGTAGTTAAGAAAATTATTTTCAAAATTACTCTTTCTTAAAAAATTCTAGGTTTTTGACTCCTTCTTTCGCTATACTCACTTTTCTTTAGACGCATTCTTTTCCTTTAGGATATTACATGCGAACAACAATCTCTATTCCACAAATATGTAATAAAAGCAATTATCGAATAAAACGGATTTAATTAAACCTTTTTGAGCATTTTGAAATAGATAGTATACCAGTTTCACCGCAGCGTATCAGCTGATAATACATGTGAACTGAATAATTTAATGGAATGTTTTTCTTCTTCAAATGTTTAGTTCATAACAATAATTTGAAAAAACGAAATCAATACACTCGTTATTGAGTGATGTAACTTTTAACGCATTTGTTTACAAAGTCAGAGATCATGAGTTCGTTGAACACCCGGTGACTGGAATGACCAATCGCAGTGATTAAGACTAACTAATAAGGTGAGTGACGAAATTCGAGTTTCTCACCAATAAATCTCAGTGACGCTACCTTTTACCTTAGAAGGGTTTTGGAAAATGCTCTCCTCTATCAGACTGAGAGTCATAATTATCTTTACATAATATCGAGTTTACCAAGTACACCGAGTGACTAAATCTTATTTTTGAGACTGCAAATTTTTGTTTGGTAATTTAAAAGCAAAATATTTTGAATTCCAAACTGTGTTAAATCTGTATTAACCTTTATTGTCTATTTTTAATGGGCAATTATAAGATAGGCACGTTCACAGATAGTGTCCAGCTATTAATCAGAAATTTGACAGCAATTCTTAGAACCCCCTTTGATCATAGAAATCCATCCTTTTAGCAAATAGTTCTGGCATATTTGCGTCATAAGACGCAGACATCTTGGGAAAATGAAAAATCTAAAGCGAAAAATTGGGATAGTTTAAAGATTTTTTCCTAATAGACGCTGAAAAAATTTTATTCATGTAAGTGAAGGAATAACCATGTTAGCGGAACTTACTTTACCTGTCATAGTTGAGTAGTGATTTACTGCGTAAATATTACCAAATTTTATGAACCCCGATGACAATAACTTCCAACCTCATTAAGAAAGGTATTTCAAGCATTCATTTCGAATAAATGTGCAGCATTATAGAATTTATCTGGGGCAAAATTTGGATTCTTTTGCCTTCTTTATTGGCCAAGCCATTCCGCTTACTGGATGTGCACCCATTAGCACCGAAAACTTGACATCTTACTTGGAGAATGAATACAACAACGACTGCGCCACCATCCTACATAATGACTACTAATCAGATTATATAAGCAGCGTTAATAATATAAATCACATTTTAATTTTGGGCAGTTTCATGCAGATGCATTACTATAAGGGAACATATTTTACATGCCCATAATTTCTCTTAATCTTTCTCATTTATTTAAAAAATGATAATTTTATCGGAGCTGATAGATTAAGTCTTTAACCTTGGATCAGTAATTAGAGATCATCTGTGAAGCGTTCCCTGCATGATTTGTAATTCGAAAGATTTAATAATAAATGAGCATAAGAGGAGCAACAGAAAACGGGTTCTCCAAACAATTGAGAGTAAATTTTTTAACTTGATAGGCATAATAATAAAAAATTTACATTAATTAGATTTCAAATATCACAGTAAATTTTATTTTTAGTTTAACTGCAAATTTCATTAGAACAGCGTCAAAATTTTTTAAAAGTTTAGAATAGAAAGTAGTAATAGATTAAATAAAAGGCAAAAAGGGGTTTCAAAACAATTACAAAACCATTAAAGATTTCTTATGAGGGTGGAAAATATAAGAAACTTTAGTTGTATCTAATTAAAATTTATTATCCATAATGCATCGGCAAAAGAGAGTATTATTTACATTTTTTCTAAAAAAAGGGGTTATTGATTATTTGCGGATCAACAAACCGATATATGTTAAACAATATCATGAGCTTATTCAAAATAGCCGCTCACTGATTTCTCTTAAACAGTAACTAATAAAGCAAAAGTCTTTATTATCTACTTACTTATGTTTTCCGGAAGTAATAAAGCTATAGTATTTAATCAGATTAGAGATATTATAGTTATGTTATGTTATAGTTACGTTTATTCTGATTCAATTATTGACTTTTGTTCAGTTTATCGTCTTTCTTCAGTCGTTCTGAAAAATATTATCTCTTATTTACTGATTTTTATCTTAGTCTTATATCTAATTATACTCTCATGGAGTTGGAAACGGTAGCAAACGCCTAGCTTAAAACATTCCTTTTCATAACAGCTGAAAATGGCTGAAAGAGATTGAACAAAAGATTCTCTTAATAAACTTAAAAGTTGGGAAAATAATATTGTATAATATTGCATTTTCTCAAATGTCCTTGAACACTGATGTTCCCTTTTATTTATTATGCGCTAGGGAATTCTAAACGCACTTTACCTCCTGTTTAGTTGACTAAGGTAAAATGGTAAGGCGAACACATGTGAAATGGTTCAACGTCAGATTTATTTCCTAAAATACCATCTCTTTTATCCCAAGTGCATAGTTTAATATCCTTAAGAATGGTTCAAGTTGCTAGAAATATTTGTGTCACTGAATAATTAATAAACAATTCCAGTGACTACAAAATTCTCACGCTTACAAATCATTTTCCGATTTGTGATTCCAAAATGTATAACTATGAAAGAATGTCAAGAACAATTCGAAATTCAAAATCCGTGGAAAAAATTTTCATTTGGAAGCTAAAATTAGTATTTATTAGATAAAGTAGCTAATCAGGCCGTTCCTCCTATCTAAAGGCGTTAGTTTCCTCCTCAGAAGAAATCCAATACACGTAGTGAAATGCAAAGCTGTCGATCTTATAAGAATATTCATGGATTAGAAAGTGCTGACTTTGAACTTTCGACGAGATCAAAATGTATTTCATGCGCTTCACTTTCGGGCGCTTATAGGTCCTTTAAACTATAGATGAAGATACAAGTATCTTTGAGGGACCCTTAGAGAAAACATTAACAAACAATGGCATATTTTCCTCTTGACTGAGAAATTATGCTCTTTTATTATGTATCTGCCTGTTTGAGTAGTAATAATCAGCACTATAATTAAACTGAAATATCTTGAATAGTGGGATACCTCCTATGAAATGACATCGCTTTTAATAAAATTCACAATATTCTAGCTATCCCAAGTAATACGACCATGTTTATACACATTACTGTCCAACTGACTATATAATATGTGATGTCTGTTTGACGGTTCTCTGAAGGTATTTTTGATTATCTAAAAATTTAATTTAAATGTTAAATAAATTGGCATTTCTATGATAGAATTCGGAGAGGTATTGTATCGTTTTTAATAATGTTTACAGAAGAAAGAAGTAAGGTAAATCAGAAGATTTCATTAAAAATTTAAAAACAATGCAACTAAGGTGAAATTAGGAGAAAACATATGCGGAAAAAATACGATAAATTATGATCTAGTTATATATAGTAAATGATTTAAATCAGTAAAACGTTTTGTCTTTTAAAAAATAAAATACTTTTCAGCATTATAAGCTGAAATAGAATGAAGTAAAGTATCTGCAGTCTAAAATGACCGGTACAATGTCAGTCTACATATGCATGGTATTTAGCCGATACTTTATTCAAGGAATACTACTTAATATGCTTCTGAGTAGCTTATAACAACATTGTAGCTTACCGGTTAAGAAATGATTTCTTTCCAAGGCAGTTGGATTCGAGAGAACCGGAGTTTTAACAGCATCTGTAGATTCACAACCACAGAGGTACTGCCCAACAAATGTGTGTGCTAAAGAAAAGATTAATTTGAGGTTATGGAAAAGTGTCAGAATCGTCTAGGTCAGTTGTTTTTTTCTACCCCATGGAATCATTAACTTTAAGAAGTTATTTGTGGAAGGTCATGCCCTAGATTATGTTAATTTTTGCGCCCAATATGTAGTTCGGTTCCAATCGTGGTATTCATATATAAATTTGTGTCAACTAAGCATTACATCAACTATTTAAATGCTTATTTAATCTATTAAGTAAAATTAGAATAGGAAATTGAGGTCCTTGAAAGATAACCAAGTAGTTCATTTTTGTAGCTTCACCTTAATACTGTCATTTATAACGAATTGAATAAATAATATTAACAGACTTACTTTTAGGGATCCGAACTACTAGTCTCGACTCTTCATCAACGATGACTTTTAAATCAGAAAGTACATCAGCCCAGAGAGGTTCCAGTTGACCTCGACGTGTCACAAGCGATGGAACCCCACCCGTGATTGGTTTTCGCAGCAGCATTAGCCCTTGGCAGGTCGCGACTTCACCTTGAGGCTCACATGACCCTGCACAAGTCACTGATGTACAAGTAAATTCAAACTCGGGCTTGTCCTTTGTATTTATCACCTCACTGCTTGATAGACTTAAAGACGGGTAGTGCACTGAAAAAGTCAAAAATATTGTGATTTAATCTTTGTTTATTATTTTACTATCATATCTAATTAGATATTTAAGTTTCAAGCTTAGTAACAGTTTTAGAACCATCTAAAACAAGATGTTTCAATTATTATGAACTATTGTATCTATGGCATAGCGGCCAACAAGAACGTTAGTCCAGTTGGTGTTAATGAGATCGATGCTAATCGGTGAAGATTCAGTGAATGACGTTAAATAATTTATGCTTTATGGAGACTTTTCGTTACATTCTTTACTAGGGCAGCAAAACCAGTACTGTCAATCCTGTGCAACCGTGACCTATGAACATCCACCTCTACGCCACTTACGCGGACATGGCTAAGGGAATTAACAATTTTACTTATAGATAGCATTATAAAAAATGGTCAATAAAAGCAGCTTAAGGAATACCTTCTAGATTAGGGATGGAGGTCAAACAATAACTTAACAGGTCTAATTCTTCCAGTCTCCGAAATCGTCAGATTTTCTAGAGATTTAATCTTCATTTGGTATTATGTATTTTACTATTTCCTATTATTATCTCAATTAAAGTTCTGATTACATGGTTTAATAAGATTTTATAACTGCATTCTTTTCAACCAAGCCGTAAAGCAGTCACCAACAGAATAAAAGTATCTAGCAGTTTGTGAATGCTCAATAAGTTCATGACTGTGCCTTCTAATCTCACACGTTTTCAAAGATTCAATGGCATCGAGAGTCTAAGAAGACACCGTTTCGATTATTCGGATCTTTTAATTGAACCTGCTCTTTTAGTAAACGTGAGATGGATTTCCTATAGAATGGCTTAATTAGCAGTACCGGTTAATGATAGTCAATAGCGGAGGAAAAATCAGACATTTTTATTAGAGAAGCTCCAGAATGCTTCCGTTCAGACTAGGATCAGTATCGAAACAAGCATTTTTTAAATATTTTTCAAATTTGTATTTTTTCATATGATTTCGAATGTTAATAGAAATACATTAATTTTACCTATTTTATTAAGATAATTTACTATACTTTACAATTTAAACAAAAAATTTTGCAAATAACTTTTACAGTTAAACGTCAACCCGAACTTGATTAGGGCTTTTGCATATTACTAAATTGTAGCATTTAATTGAAAAATTGTCATTTAATTCAAAGAAATCACAAGGGTAAGATATTACTTATTACATAACACTGGCGCAGAATAATTTAGAATTTTAATAATTGATGAGGTGGGAATGGGCTGATAAAATAAGATGAGATATTATTAAAGGATGGCAAAATAATTACATTAACTATGAATGAACAGGACATCTTAATACCGCTTGGGAAATTAATATTTGCTGAAATTATATATATAAGTAAAGAATAAAATTCTCTGAGAGAATTTTTTATTTAACTACGAATAGGGTAAAATAAATTTCTTTAAACAACCCTTCATGTTTATTCAAGCAAATCCATTAAATTGTCCATCCACTATAGCTGTTTCCATCTTCCTTCAGTTATTGCCTGATTTGTGGAAAAATTTTTACCAAATTTTTGTCTCTGGAACTGTTTATACATTTTCCTTTTGATAAGATTGTAAGACGATTTATAAATGCATTTTGACAAATTGGATGAATGTAATATAAGCTGTTTATAGAAGATGGGACGTTTACTCAAACATGGACTATCAAAAAGGCTATGCGTTTGGACCGTGAATCAATGTACCAGAGAAATTTTCTGCTCGCGACGCCAAATGTTGTACTTTGAATCGTTCCTGTGGCAGATTCCATTACTTAATATTTTATTCATAAACAACTCCTTTAGTATTGGAATTACATGGTATCCACAAATTGGATTAAACACACAAAAGAATTGAATAGCATAGAGAATGTATTGAAAAAGAAATTACACTTTGGTACTGTCGGGATGTAGGAATTAACCGGGTGTGTAATAGCGTTTGTCAGGTAGGGATACTAATAAGAATTTTATATGGTAAATATTAAATTTGAAGGTCAGTAGGGTGAATGTGTCCTAAAGTTGACCAATAGTTAAAATTGGAAATTAACTACGTGCATATTTGGACAAAAGGTAGATAAACATAATGGTAAGGGATAACAAATGATTTAATTAGTGATAATAAGTCATTGAACAAACATTATATATAAATTTTAATAAAATCGTAGATAGGTTTTATTAACATTATTTCAGATGAATTTTTATTAAAACTATAAATGTCGGCTAAGGAACAGTAAAAAATATATCAGTAATATGAGCGCTTAGAAATATCAACTTCAAATAATTACCTCAAAATCATCTCTCAAAATTTGAACCTTAGTTTCTAAAATTAAAATTTTGAATTTTTGCGATTTTTTAACCTTTTCCTCTATAAATTCATGTTCATGGGATCTAAAACTTACTCACAAGTTAATTAATTAACCGATTCAGACATTATTTTTTCTTCTAATAATATGGATATAAAAGGTTTATAAGTGCTAACATGTTTTGACATAACAGAATTCACTCAGTAGGGAGTATTTTGTTTCAATACATTAAAATCTACCTACTTTGTTACCTGTAACCATGGCCAAGCAAGTATGGACTACTGATTTAGATCAAAATATATATTATACAAAAACGGCTATGTCTTCAGACCATTTGTTTTTTTTTCAAAAAATCCATTTTCAGTAATATGCCGGGGTGGTTTTTATAAAATGCAGTATATTAATACGTATTACTGTAATTGCTTATATCAATACAAAAATATTTATATTCTTGTTGTGAAAAATATCTGAACTATAAAAAGCTCCAATCAAGAAAGTGGGTTAGATCGAATGGAAACCGAAAAACAAAAGCAAGGTAATCATAAGGATCGTATTTATTCTAATTTACATTCGCTTTTACTTTGGCATCTCCTATAATTAAAAATTCCAAATTACGAACCTCAAGATTTTCCAGTAAGTTCGCATCCAAGGCGCCCAAATCTTGTTGGCTAGATGCTTAGAATAGATAGTTGTTAGTACCCTTTTTCATAATGAAGAAATGTGGCAGTGTGGTGTAAGATAACAGAATTTATCAGGGTTTGGCCCGCTTTGTGACACCTAATTAGACCTTTGACCAAAAAATGTTATTTTAATATATTTCTGGGCTGTTGTGCTTGAGTGTTTATATAAGGTACCGCCCTATTAACTTATCTCCTCTCCACTACGCGGATTGGATATCGTTGAAATGGTAAGAAGGGAAGCAACACGCACTTGAGTTAAATAAACTTAAATTTTACAAAAATTTAAAATAAAAGAAAAATTTGAAGAAGGAAAAATGAAAGAAATATGGAAATGAAAACGAAACCAGCACACAAGTGTTAGAATCAAAACGATTAGACTTCTTGCTACTAATATACCATAAATATAAATTTTGCCGCTAAACTATATTAAATTAGAAGAATCGATTGATTAGTAATTTAATATTTTAACCTTCAAATTATTTCAAATTGGTAAAGAATTTCTTGTTGTAAAGAAATGTATATCATTCAAAATGTAATATTTTGATTATGAGAAGGAAAATTCAACCTTGTCTTTTCAAACCTACTTGCAATATCAAAATAGGATACCATAAAAATCTCTGCTCATTATAATAATTTCGTGAAATATAATGCTTTAAATACGGTTATGTTAGAAATATGGAAGTATACAACGTTATTATAATAGTCCTACTAGACAGGCATACAAGCGGTTTTCATTGTCTAGAATTTAAAAGTGCGACTTCCGTGGTATTTTCTGTTTCTGCTCTTTGCACACTTTTTCTCTTTCGAAAACATACTCCTTTTCATTTTTTTTACCTACTTACAGCCCTATGTACTTAGCGGTAAAACTGTGAAGAGGCTAAACAAATGTTGTCACTCATGAACTACTCAAATTATACATTATTTGATAGGAAAAATAAGACAAAATAAAGAAATATATTTTGAGATGGCTGCTAAAGTTTCATATCATTAGATCAGAGAGACTACTACGTTTATAATGCCTTTGTTAGTTCCATCTACCTGATCATGACCGTATGAAGGTAATAATAAATCGCATTTATATTATCAACCATTTACTTAAATCAAGTGGTCAAAAAGCTCCAAACACAGTGGGCAAGAAATCTGGAATCGATTCATCAAAATTGATTTTAGAAGTATTTGAATATTACAATTCAAGTCACATCTCTTCTGAGAAAATTGAGGCTCAATTCTTCCAGAATTCACACAAGGCAAAAGTCTTGCAATTCTGACTTTATTATAAACACCTTTTAGAACCCATTTCATCCCTCACAGAACTCTTTGTCATTTTGCATGTTCAGACGTTATCTTATGATTAAATTTTCCTTAAAATGTAATTTGATTTCTGATGTTTGTAAGAAATTAACTTAATAGAAATCAATGGGCAAATTAACATTCATTTGCAAAATAAAGTGAAAAATAAAAATAGAATAGATCAAACTGTTCCTCGGCCGCTCGGTGTTAAAGTGAACTAACCACTGTTATTTATATTTGGAGGCCAATGAATATGGTGGTAATTGTGTTCCCAACAGTTGTCATTGCCGCATTACTATTTAATTATTCCGAATGCACCGCATTTTTTTGAACTGGTTTGTAATCTCCGAGCGGAATAAATTCCGATGGAATCGAATACTTATATCTACCCACGCTGAACTGCAAAGGTTACAAGAGATAGATAATGCCAGATTGAATGCACTGCATATACTATGCGGGAAGTGCTACAATTATGTTTAATTGTTATAGTCTTCTTCAATATTAATTCCCGAACTTATCAAATTCCACTTATTTTTGGTATTTTTTTGATTTCCTGCATTGTGAGCTTTACCCTCCCTCTGGACCACAATTTCAGATTACTGTTTACAAGGTTGTTCTTCCTCACTGTTCTTTCCTAATAAAATTTTCTGCAATCGACTTTATCCCATTCCTGTCTTGTGGTAGCTGAACGTGCGGCTTAGTTGTCTGCCTCTTGTACTGACATTTTCTTAGCTGGAACCTCTCTTAATATAAATGAATTATTTACGAATTGCACACAATCTGCCATGAGTTTGAGGATATTTAGTAACAAAGTTCAATTAAAATAAAGATATTTTAAACACTCTTCTCATTTTTTAAAATAGTTTTGCAGACCAAAATATTTGTAAAAATTATTACAAGCTCCCATATTTACTAAATACTAATAGGCTTTAAGTTGGTATCATCTAAACATCTGAACAGCTCGATACAAATCTCCCCAGATTAAACCGTATAACTTCTCTATAAATATACAGAGGTGACAGACGTTAACACCCAGTCTTTCAAAACATGGTAGATTCAGATGTGAGCTTTTTCTGAAGACGGACAAACTTAGACTGAGAGATTAGAAACTTGTAAATAAATGCGAATCACACTAAAAATACTAATATATACTAATATTTTCACCTACCTGCCATGAAAGCTAAGCTCCAACCGAACTCTTTCGAAAATCTCCAGGAATAGAACTTTTAAATGCTGACCCCTAACCGCAAATGGAGCTTTGCGAAAATTTTTGTTTGCAGACACAAAACCCCCATTTAACCTTTCTACTCCTTCAGAAAATATTACGGTGAAAACTACGCATTTCCTGCCAAACTTTACCAAACAAATTGTATTCAAATGAATGAACTGTAAAGATAAAAATTAAATTAAGAATCTCAAGCAGTTTACTTTTATTTTCATTCATACAATTATTAAATTTAGGTAATCGAAAATATGTAAAAAACATTTTTTCTTCGGTAAAATATTTTTTAAAAATCTTTGCCTAAACCCCTTTTTGCTAAACGGTAGAAAATAAAACTTCTTATTTAACTGTCCCTGTGTATGAAATCCGGAGGTAACGAACAGGAACGCTCATTTTAAAGATGAAATTCGTCATTGTTGGCTGTTTTAGCCAATGGCAACTAAAGACTTTCTTCGTGCTTTGATTTATTTGTCGTAGCTTTAACTTTCCTTCAAATTCGTCTTTGTACCTGATGACTCACAAAGAGCGTTAGAGTAAGAGGACAAAGTGACACGGTGATTAAAGTTTACCTAATCAACTTTCTTGAAAATTTCTCTCCCTAAAATTAACCTTCTCGCAGTGTTAAGGTGAGCCTTAAGTGAGGTGTTATCAAACACTCTTAGTATGATTGAATAATGGCCGATAACACATTTATCAACTTACTCTCGCCCTATCACATAAATTGAATGTCACTCATGTCATTGATATGACTAACTATCTGTCCACTTACCTCTCATTTTCTCTTTTGCATATGCATCTTTCTGTAACAGTTAGCATAATACAAGAGAATCATCATGCATATCATTACTCTTTCATCTCCATTCCATTTGAACATTTTAAATAAAGACTACCGCAAATCGGAGAAGAACGAGCAACTAGTGCAAAAATTAAAGCAGAAAGATATGAAATTAATCCACTTTACTGCTCTTCACCTATATAGATAAGACAAGTAATACATTCAGCAACCCAGTATATATACATATATATATTTGCTCACTAATTAAGAGACGCTCTTGAATATAAAATACTCGTATAATACGAAGAAGGCTGACCAAGCAAATGCCCTTTCCAACTATGCGAACCCAGGTACCACAAGAGAGGAATGAAACAGGGTTGGTGGTAGAAGCTAGCTATTGGGAAAGAACATGGAGAATCAGTGTAATCAGAGACCTAAAACGTGTTTCAGTGGTGAGCAGAGGTCACAACGCAGGTGTATGGTAATGGAGGAAATCGATAAACTGGTTAAAGGTGAAGGTGGGAGTGAACTATAAACAAAATGATGTAAGATAGGTCATGAATTGGATAAAAATCGGTAAGCAAATCATAATAGGTACGTAAGGAAGTCACTAAAAACTTATTAAATGCAATTTCTTTTGCTATCAAACGAGTCGGTTTCGGTTAGTCAAATGGATGATTCAGAATAAGTACATATATTCTAACCATTGCTTGTGAAAGTACTGGGTATCAAACCTTATCGTTTATTAGATGATTATCATTATTAACCAAAATTTACTCAGATATCTTTTGAAAAATGTAAAAGCTAATATAAAATGCTTGTTATTTTATAAAAGAGAATAGAAATGTTTTTCTTTTCTTCTTAAAATAATTGTAATATTTACTATTTTTATGCCTTCCTGTTCAAAAACTGCGTCTGACGTCATGCTTTCTACTTGACTAATTGAAGCCATTTAAAAGTAGTCTACTCTGAGGACTATTTAATAGCAGAAACTTAAGTGTTAGTCAATAACCTCAGCTTTGAATTTTCTTTTGCTTCTCTTTGGAAGGTAAGTTTGTATTTCAAAAATATTAATTTATGTACAACAGAAACACGAAAATCTTGAGTTCCCGAATGAAATTATATCATTAGATGTTCAGCGTTTATTGAAAAGATAGATTATCTCAAATGAGTAATCGCCTCTCAACATATTTTCTATCCTTAAAGAGAACCAGAGATGGCTAGCTGATAGAGGTTGAAAATGTCTCAAGATATAGAGTTATCTGCTGTTTGCTTAAGATAAATTCCAGTTACTTGATTATTAGTTAAAACGTATATTAAAAATAATTACAGCTGAATTATTGATTTATTTAAAGCACAAATATTTAACAATAACCTCTATAAACGATCGATCAGCTTCTGGCACCATAATGGAAAGTGTTAAAAAATCCACTTTTGATCTGTGGATTTGCTGACTGAGACATTAGGAAATTATTGTAATAATAAAGCCGAATGTTATTATGAATTTATCACTAAATGTACCTCTCAAATATTTGTTCGCCTACCCCGTTGATGATGCAAGGACTTTGAATTTTATTTGTGCATGGTTGGGCAAATGAAGAAAGGGGATGTGCCAAAGAATTTAACAATATTTTTTAAAGGTTAGGTATTTTGTCAAGATTTATATTTATAAAAAACCAAAAATTATAACAGTTCTACATGTATTTCATTTTTAAAAGCAATCTTTTTTGAACCTTTATCTAGTATTGTAAAAAATTTTTCATATTTAATTAATTAGAAAATCATTTTTAAAGATATTATTTGAAAGAATGGAAACATTTTGCAGTAATCACTGATAAAATTATTTAAAATAAATTTTAATTCCACCATAATTACTTTTCGAAGTTGTTGTTAGGAAGAGTAGACAGTTTACGCTGACGCTAACGAAACTGTCATTTCCTTATAATATAAGTATTTTGTTTGTTGAATTGGACCAATCAAATGTCTTGAATTTAAGGACAAAATCCGATTTTTTTTACCTGTAGTATAGCAGTGTTGTTTTGCTAAAATAATTGCTGGTCTTATTTACCCGTTAGTATTATTAGAAAGATACATATAAATTACGGTGGCATGTCTGGCCATGGAACCAAATCAATCGGACAACAAACCTTGAATATCATGGGCCTAACACTACCCATAAATGTAAGACTCAAATCCTTAAATATGAAGAACAGAACATTATACTCTTATGAAATTTTTTGAAGTTAAACAAATTGAAACTATTAATACCTAGACTTCATAACATATTACTAACTAATTCCCTCAACCCACTTCATGCGCTTCTCAAAATTAAACTCATAGTTTTTCGCATTCTTGTGGGTTATAGAAATTATTCAGCTAACATTATAGAAACCAGTCTTAATATTTTTGTCCTGTCCAGGCCGTCTGTGATGAGATGATTACTCTTAAAGGCCTCAGAGAAAATTTGCAACGATTGGTCCTCATCTACGTTAGAAAGCATTTTGGTGTACCTATTCCATTTAAATAAAAGATCATATCGTAGATATGCCTTGGACAGGTGGTGGCTAGCTTACAGTATAACAGTTGAGAGAAAAATGATGGCCAATTGGGGATTTCAGTCTAGGAATCAAGATTCCTATAGAGTTTCACACCTTTCGTCTTGAAAACTTCATTATGGAGAATCTGATGTTCAAACCAAGTTGAGAAAAATTGCATTATATGTTGGTTTTCAAAAGCAAATATTTCCATTCATTTGCTGTTTCTTAATCTCAAATTTCACGATTCAGTTTCAGTTCAGTTGACTGTAGAAGAATACTTCCGAAATGGGAAAGTTTAAAATATTTAGTTATGGTGTCACTCCAATTTAAAAATTCACCTTTTCTAATACCACTGTAAGTTCAATAGATTTGTATTTCAAATAATTTAAAAGAGTCCCTTACTAAATGGAGCAACGAAAGTTACCTTTAGCCATTCAAAGAAAATCAGAGTGACAGAATTTCTAACAAAATGCGAGTGCAAAGAGAAGGTAATATGTAATTTTTCTAATGAAAAATGTTTATTTAATTTTGAAAAGTTCTAAACCCGATATCTGTTGGAGACAAGTTAAGAAGGTAAGTTTAATAATGTTAACTTTTAAATATACTTAAGAGAAAGGAGTTTACAATTCAGATATTAAATAACAAAATATAGCATATTTATTTTGATATGGCTATTTAACTGATGATGCATATCCTTGATTCTCAAAAACGTGTTGTCCTCTCGTGCATAAATAATGGCATAACATTTAAACAAATGCTTCAACTTAAGGCTAGAGGTAAAATAACAATAAACGGATAAAATTTATTTCATGCAAGTCAAAATTTAGTAAGTAATTAAATTAAATAAAAAATACATAATGAAAAAGAATAGGAGTTATTTCAACATAATAAATTGTCATATAGCAACAAGGCATTATTTTGGAATAAAATTTGAGAATTTTAATATCCTACCGAATGAAGTTATTTAAAGTAGGATATATTAAATTTGATATTTGCATTATGTTTTTCAAATAAACGTTAATTTGCGTTGGAAATAAAGGAAAGAAAAATAGCACAGATAAATTAAAAAACCATAATTAACAAAATGATACATTGCAAAATATTTTGGACATATATTAGGGAAGAAATTTGGAGATTTTTTGAAAAGTATATGTCTATACTGCTGAAGATAATTAAAACAAATAATATCATAACTTACTTGGAACGCCGAAGATTTTCATTTTGCTAATATTATCCGTGAAGAATGTGACCTGATCAATTGGAATACTGCCCAGTGATGAAAGGCTGCAGGTGAAACTCTGGAAACCTTCAAAACAGCTCTCGAGATAGCAGTCACTGTTCACGTTAAAATTCAGCAATTGAGAGTTGTTCATTCCAAAATGAAATTCTAAATAAAAATGACGATTTAGGAATTAATTTGAATTGCAAAAAAACAGAAACGAAACTAGTAAACGGGGAAATTTTAAAGCATCCATTAATAAAGTTAGAAAACAGTCAATTTAACTCAAACGCGCTTACCGAATTCTTCTTTGATTTTAGAAGTTAAGACAATATTTAATTCCTTTAGGATGAAATTTCGACCGAAATAAACAGTCACATTATTTGGCTCAATATATGTGTGTCTTGGAGGTGATTTGTCAAAAATTTTCCAATAATATGTAAGACAAAATCTTTCATTAGCAATGGATGTATTTTCAATCTTGAAAGGCTTTTGTAATACAGCATCAACTATTTAAAATTAAAAATGGTAAAAACTGATTTTCCGTTACCTTTGCTATCGTATTTAACGCTTGTTCCTTCTATTTGAATTTCGTTTATGCGTATCCAAGAGCTTCTTCCATTTTGACGAACAGTCCAAAAGATATACTTTCCGGTTATAGGTATTGTTGCATTTCCGAAGGTGCAAGGAAATTTGCACACAATATCGCTATCGGAATTCAGACATTCATATTTTACCGAATATCTTCCGTAAATGCTGTTGTAACCAATTTCAACTTCATGATCAGTTTGGTTGCTATGATCTCCTAAAAGGGAAAAGCATTAAGACAGGTCGTTTTATAAAGCCAAGGCAAAGGGTTTTTCCGCACAAAAAATTGAACGCTATAATTACCAATGATTGTGATGCGATCAATTAGACTCTCCTCTTTTAGCTCAATCGCTAAAGTAAACGTTCCGCTGGAGCGAACATATATATTTGAAGAAGAGTCAGTATTGTCGTCAAAAATGCTCGGAAGATCATGAAAGATATCGGATATTGTAATAATATTATATGAATTTGGATAGATTCGTTCGCAAGAAACATATAGATTTACCAATAGGATAAAGCAGCATACAATCAACATGTTTCATAAATATGTTAAATTGTAAATTATATGTTATTGTACAATCAAATTAGTGCCAAGGTCATACAGACTTTTAACATTTTGTGTAAATACTAATACTTTGTCTTTTAGAATATTAAAATATATTTAACTAAATTGAATGTTTTTCACATTTATGCAAAGAGTAATTTATTGTTTATTTATCAAAACGAACATCCTATACGTTACGTGAGATATAACTGATACAGTACTATTTTATAATGGGCATTTTAACATACATATCTTGTTTATGATTTTACGACAATAATTTAAAAGAGGAAGAGAAATTAATTGTGTCGTAGTAATTTGTTCCATTTTTATGTACTACATTTTTGAAGAGCACGACAACTTTTAATATATAATTTTGGGAAGCTTATGAACAACCAAAGCATGTTGGCCAGGTTCTATACATTCACAATTAGCAATTGTTTTTACGTTATTAATTTAAGTAGTCAAAATGGTAAGTAGGTTGATGATTTGCGAAACTAACCCGGTCTTACACAAAATCACAAAAATCTTAATGATTTTGATATAATTTCTACTAATTCTACCTTATTTGATTATCAGAATGTGGGTGAAGTGGGCCCATTATTTTAAATCTCTGCGTATAAATCCGACAAAATCTTCCGTGCTGTCCAACTTATCCTATATATTATGCACATGAGAAACAAGATAGAATGAGCTATTTGACTCACAACTAAAACAAATAATTTCAATGGTGTATCACATATTATTTTTCTGAAACTCGTTTTAGTTTGTTAGTATGGAAGGTTTGCATTTTATTCCGCTCATCTGATTAATGCATAAGTGAATAGAGTCCCGTTTAAAAGCCTTCTGCAGTGGTATATTAGTAGAAAAAAACGTTTAAGATCATGCAAGAAATATCATTATTTTTCCACGGAAATAGTTTTGGAAAATCATAACTTTTCAATTTTCCGCAATTACATTTTTAGATATTGAACTATAATTTTCAGTGGCAAACTATTAATATTGTTTAATATTTATTCCATATGAACAATTAGTTACTACAAAAATTTAGATCGATTTCTTATATTAAGTGGATGAATATTAACCTTGTACAATTTAGCGACGGCAATTTTATTAATCCGCGTCCGCCTCTACTTATTTCGTAGCATGTCTTTAAAAGAAATACAAAATTTATCTTTAATGATGAGAACATTAGGCTATCCTCGACCTATCTCTATGGAATGTTTCAGAAATCCAAACTTTCCTCTAGTTGCAGAAATACTCTACTGGTTTGCACAACACTTTGATTCCAACCTGGACATATCAAGATGTATTGATTCGGAACAGGACCGAGTGATTTTCATGAAGTCTGTAGTACAATTATTATCGACGAAAACTTCTGTTATACTGAATCCTAAAAGACTTTATGAAGCAGATGGTCATGCAGTTAAAGAAATGTTAAAATTGGTCAGTATGGTTTATTCTGCACTTAAGCTAGATAAAGATACGGATGGTATCAATAATGAAGATTTGAGTTTATCAGAAGCAGTGAGTTCTGAAAGAGCATTATAAACAGTGCTGTGATTTTTGTTATTAGGTCAAACAGCTTCAGATTGCTCGTTCTCTAGCAAGTCAGATAACTTCTATGAGTGTCTCGCTAAAATCCTTTATGGCTCAAGAGGCCGATTTTCGTCAAACTCGGAATGAAGCTATTGATCGCCATCTTGATATTCAATGGATTGAAAGATGTCTCAATGATGCTACTGATTTTATTTGGGGAGAGGTTTCAAAGTTAGAAAATGCTCTCTCTCGCATCAAAGAAGATGAAAGAGCTCTTGATGAAAAAATAGAAAAACGACTACATGAATTGGAAAGAAACCAGATGAGGCTTTCTACTCTTCAGGTAATTTTGCTTAAAATTTAATTATTTATCATTTCTATCATATTTAAACTAATATTATATAAAATTTTTATCCATTAAGTTGGTTCGTCCTGCATATATGGATGAATATGAACAATTAGAGAAAGAGCTGAAGATTCAATACGAAACTTATTTATGCCACTTTCGTAATATTTCTTATTTGGAAAGTTTAAAAGGCGAAACTGCCTCCGATTATGTAAATAAAAATGCAATGGATTCCATTAACAAATTCGCTGTTGAAGAGGTACATAAAACTTCCTTTGTAAGTTATTTGTTAAGTGTATTTTTGCATCATTGGAGTCTAAAAGTTATCCATTTAGATGGATAAAATAATGCGTCCACTCATCGCTTAAATAAGCAGTTTTACCTATTTAACTTAGTATAATGTAATTCAAATTGTGATTATTCTCTCAAGGGGGTAGGTGGAATATTATTTAATACCGAAATGAACATCGGTGGAAATGTCTTTACCAGAAAAAATCGATCGACATCATTTATGAATTTCGATAATACTAACTCAGAAGAAACTAACTCAAGTCCCGATCAGACCGATTCAGAAGATCCGACCACTAATGACAGTGAAAATAACAACAGACAAGACTGTAGCCTTGATGAAAATTATGATTTCGTTAAAGGTTTGAGCGTGGTCGGACATGGTTACAGAATGGTTGGTGATTGGACTCCATGCAAATCTGGAGATAAGGCTGAAGTTAATTCTAGTTCTGATTTTTCAGTAAGCGATTTCGACATTCACTGTTCTTTTAAATAATGCCTTATTTGAGATCAGTTTGTTTTGTTCTTTGGATGCGTTCAATATTTGTCCCTGAATATTATTCCCCTTCAATAAATTACGTTTACTGATCCCCACTTCGCTTGTTTTTTTCCTTAACTTATTTTATTCTTGAATTTCAGAGAGACGATGAAATAAGTCGGTACAATGTTGATAAAGTCTTTTCAGAAACTCTAGCTGAAGCAGATAAACTTATGGAGGAAATAGAAAATGAACAGAAAGCTAATGGAAAACTGAAGAACGTGGACTCCTATGGGCTTGACGAGTTTTCACAGAGAGAATAAGACAAGATCCCGTTGTTTAATGTTTAACTGTGTGTTTATTTCCACAGAGTTCATTGGTATAAACTAATTCAAAAGAATAAAAAATAGTTGGAAGACCATTTATGCGTGCGTAATTATCCTTCTAACCTATCGGTGAATCTTTAAAGACAACAATTAAACAATGTCGCCCATTTTTTGAGGATATCTTAATATCCAACCCCTAATGTCCTTTGTTTATTAATTTGTGTCTTGCAATCCATTTCTTTAGATTTATTTAATCTTGAGAATATGGAGGTAGGATATAGGAAGATGATAAAACAGTACTTTTCTTCATTGTATTTAATGCTAATAATATAAATCACAGTTATTTCGGTCAGTAATTAAAAGCTTTCCCTTCTATTCACATTTAAATCTGACAAAACAAAAATGATTTACAAATTTTGAATTCTTGCTTAATTTTATTAAACAAATCTATTTAAATATTGGAAAATGAATATCACACTCTCTTAATTTTGCGTGGGAGATAACTGATCTCTTGTATCATTAAACAAGGATTTTAATATGATTTGAAAATCTATCAAGAAATTATGAAGGTACAACGCACTTTATTCGCAAATCATATATTAAAATACCACTGTACTAAAAAACACAACAAAAACCACTTTATCCGGATGAAAGATCCTCATCTTCCTAAAAGAAAAACTCAACTTGAGTATTCGATTTAAAATGTTATACCGTCTATTTTAGCAAGATTGGAAACAAGAATACGTTTCATGTTGAGTATAAATTACATTTTTGATCTTTAAACCAATTTCAGATTCAGTCAAACCAATAAGGCTAGTTTTAAGCAAGCATCGGATTTTATTTCTTCATGAAATGAAGAAGAGTAGGTCTTCTTTGAGTTTCCAGTGATTAGTCTTCTTCCTATAAAACTGGATTGGTCGCAAGCCAAACGCTGGGGATAACGGCAAGAGACGATAAGAGGCATAGTAATATATCCTGTTTTAAATTTACTAGTAAACAAATCACTATCTCTGACAGGGTACGGTGACAGACAAACATTCGTTAATATAATCAGCTACCATCATCTGAGCATATTTTGACCTTCCTTTAGTGATACGTTATCTCCATTCTTCTAACCTAGAATGCTCAGTCTTAACTTGATGCTCAACTTATATTGAGTGATTAATAAAATTATCAGTTGGAAATGAAGGCGATAGTTAAAACTTCGATCAATCTCTTAATTTAATTTATCTGCTCACCACGTTCGTTTTCTTGAATTCTACCAGCTCCACAAGAGTTTGTTCCAGAATATTTCGAGCTGTGCGCTGAAACTCAGCCAGTTTTTGCGAGATACCACACACAGCTCCACAATGCAGAATGAAATACTCTAGATCATCGTCTGTGCCTGATAAGTGGATCAAAATTATTCGAAATCACCTAGTGAATTAAACTACATCGAATCACCTGAGCTAGATCGCTTACATTTATTAGCTTCTATTGCAAGTTTTGTCTTTTCTGATGAAAATTCTTCATCCAAATCGAAGAGTTCTAGGGGTGGGGGCTCCAATTTACTGAAAATTGGTGGAAATACCTAAATAAAGGAAAATAATTAGATTTCACATAAATTCAACCCGCCTAGAGAAATTTCAAAGTTATATGTTTTTCTGACAAAGTGCGAAAACCTTCATTAACATATTACTATATTCCCTCTTTAAGGGTTATTTCTTACATTTATTTGCATTTGCTTAAGTCATATTTCTCATACAGGTTTTAAAATAAACTCCTATCGCTTTTTATTCCACAAATTTTTATCGCATCCTGTCTTCAATATATGGCACTGAGGAGGTACTATTACCGATACGTTGTATCCCTATCCGCGAGGGCCTTACTCAAATTTGAAATGCATTGAAAATAACCATAGTTATAATAAATAACGCCATCCAAATATCAATACAATATCCCCGTAAATACTTGAAGATCCTATTAAATTTCCAGTTAATAACGTCCAAGATAGGAAATTCAAAACGACGTGAGAGTTCTTAAGTGAATGGATTAAAGTTGACTTTGTACCGAACATTCGGTTTTAGATCTCTCATTTCACTAACTTATTATTCATAGTATAGTTTAGATAAACACCTCCCTCTAATGGCTTATAAAACAAATTGGTCTCGTTTTAAAGCACATGTAATTTTTATTAGACTTAATATGACATCCGAATGCTTTTCAAAAATACTTGATTGTTATAGTTATTCGTAGACGAAATTATTATATTACAAATCCCAAATACCTAAAGTATAAAGTTTATTGGCGTAGATTAGTGTTTTTAATTAGATCTCTTTCTTAATTAGTGCGTAATCATTAAGAAATTTAATAGTTCAAACGTACTGCAGGTTGTAGAGGTGGCAATGGGGTCTCAAACTCAGGCGTTATGAGAGTGAGTGGCTCGTGTTTAACTCCCAGCTTTTCGTAAGCCCTGCAATAAGTAGAAAGATGGATTTTATGGAGATCACAAAGACACAGAAAGTTTCTTAAGTTGAGTAGATTAATACGGAGAAAATCAGATATACTGGACATTTCAAAGCTATGCTTCCATGATATCACTCTGCTTATGGAAATAATAAATATTTGCCGATAAATCCTCTGCTTATTTAGTATTTCTATGTTTGTAGAACTTTCGAGAAGAGGAAACATTAATATTAATTTTGAGTAAATGTTATTCATGCAATATATATATATATATATACAGAATTTGATTAGATATAGCTACCCCTCAGCATGCTCATTGTTACATGTTTTACTTGGATGCTAATCAATGTTCACTTGTGTAAAGACTGTATGGTACGCGCTGGGTCATATTTATAATGCTTTATGCGCTTCTATTTCTATGAAAACAGACGCTTTCTTTATGTGCGGTTGATGCAATTATCCACGTCATATTTATAAAGGTAAGGTACACAAAAGCGTTTCCAATGGACATTGCACAGTGTCATTTACCTGATTTAATTATCATTGCCTACTTGTTATGATTAGCCATGATTTCATGTCATCTATTTTATTTTTCAAACAGGAAAAAGCAATTTATTTATAAATGAGGAAGCACTTTCATTGTTTGAACCAAGAGGAAGATGTTTTGGTGGTTAATTAAGATTTCAAACCACTTATATACCTTATCTTAGTGCTATTTGGTCCTTATCACCTATTGTCACTATTCACAGTCACCCCCAGCGGTGATGGAATGGCTGTACTCCAAACATAAGCCTCTCCACCGTTTCATTACGAAAGAACTCTATGCACATATGTGTGGACGAGAATAATTGGACATTTGATTAGGCAGTGATATATCATTACCAGACACGAGCATGGGAGAACAAGGAACAATTCTTGTTCACAGAATTTTTATTAGTTCAAAAAATGCTTGAAACTTTTTAAAGAGAAAATATTATTCAACTCTGAAAAAAATTTTTAATAGAACATTTCCTAGTGAAAAAATAGCATTTTCATATATATATTTATGTTCTTAGTCCGTTTTTACATTTCAACTTCATAATCAAAGTTCGTTCTGTGCCTAATTGACTTACGTGTTTTCTAGCTTTCATTTTAATCTAGCAAAACTGGGATATCGAGCTTGTAAATCGTAAAAAGTCCGCCACCTACTTGGTATTTGATAACAATAAAAATGAATTATAAAAATATGTTAATGAAATATTCTTACTCGAGCACTTTGGGAACTAAAGACGTATCAAACGCATACAATTTCTGATCAAACATATCCTCTACTCTCTTCGGAATCTCTTCACTTTCCTCCAAACAGGCTTTCAAGTTGTTTGCGAGTTTAGAAATATTTGGAGTTTGGAAGTATGAGTCAATTTCTGGATCTTGAGCATCTACAGCATTCAAGTTGAGTTTGTCAGAGGTAAGAAATGAGAGAAGAACGTCGAAAATCTTGCCATTGTCCTCCTTGTTTATGTAGGCGTCTGTAAACATTGCTACACTTCCAACCACGGCAAGTTTTCCTGTTGGTCCATTAGGATTCTCGGAATTAATAATGAATAACATGTATTTCAGAGTTGAAACCTACTCGATCCATAGAGTATCATACGAGTATAGTATAGAAATTAATGTTTTAAAAAATGTATTCTGCATAATGACTGTTGAAAAGCTGTATTTGGCTCACAAAAGGCCATTCATTTTTGTAAAATGTCATTTTTGGTGAGCAGTGTGCGCTAGGTTACTAAATAAAGTATTTTTTTCAAAAATTGACCATTTAATTTAAAAGCATATCAAATTAAAGGACAAACTGTATATAAAGGGTGGGCACATAGGATGACTATTAAGACTGCAACACTCGTCTCTGGGCCAGATCATATCATAGCATATTAATATTAAAAACAACTGTTTAGGTAGATAACCGAAATATACTTGACGATGGGTGGAAGTGATCATTCTCAAATTTCTGTATCTTAAAGAGAATTCATCACGTAGTTAGGCACCGCGGTCCAAGATACCATATCAAGTTTAACACTTTTGTTCCATTTTAAGCGAATATTTGAGTGGTCTTCGTGTCAGAATATGAAATGTTAAGTTTTTGTTTCCTTTTGTAGGATGAATCCCTCTTCTGAAATATTTTATCTTACAGCCTTCCTAATTATCACCAAATTTAATTATCTGTCCTCACAAGTTATCTTTGTAAACCTTTAACCATTCCTGTGGCCCGAGCACTCCCTAAACAAACATCGTGTTTTCTCAGCTGGCCTATGTCTCATCGACCCGGAAAAGGTAAACATACCTCGGCAGACACGGCTTAGTCAACACCCAGAGTGTCGACTATAAATAGCCTCCCATAAAACACACATACGAAGAGGGTGGACCCCAGCTCGCCAGGCGCATCTCTCGTTGTCCAATCCTCCAGTTCCCTATTTCCCTTGAGACTCTGTACTGAGCATTACTTCAATATAACCTGGCCTACGCATTCCTCGGCGTTCCTTTTCTTTCATTTACTGTTGGCAATTTCACCTACAAACTGGTGGCCCTTAACAATCTGATGGCCCGCAACACTTTTAAAATATAATACATAGATAACAAGAATAATTATTAAAGTAAAATGACTGAAGCTGAAATGGAATTAATAACAAAAGCACTGTTATCCGAAGAGAAAAAAATTACGACTTTGGAATTATTTTATACTCCTGAATTTTACGCCTTTATATTTCCATAAAATCATAGAGCCTGTTATTAAGAGTATTATTATTAATTATCTAAAGAGCTTTTATAATGTGGAATTAGAAACGCCAACTAAGATAATTGGAGTGAGAAACAATACTGAATAAAACACTGATAAACAGAGAGCATTCCTCTAATCAATATACATTAAAGAAAACACCTCTTTTATATGGTTTAAATTGTTATAAATTCTATTGATAATATACTATTCATACCTCAATTTCGCTAATAGCACAAACCGGTCGATTGAGAGGAAAAGCAACACTCCCAGTTGAAAGAAGAACTATTGCGGGTTTAGCTACATTAAGCGTTGCTCCAAAGGCATAGACAAATTCAAAGGCCTCTTTTGGACTAACTTTATCACCTCTTGGTTGACAACCGGCTACTTCGCCAATAGTCCTAATTTGACCAACAAAATAATTTTAAAAGAAAAATTATCAAAATATGGATTGTGCAATTATTTAAGCACCTGTTTAAGATGCCGTTGGGAATAAGAGCCTCTTTTGGGTGAAAGTATTTGTAGTAAGAAGTTCGAACGACAGAATCTAATATAATTTATTTAATACGAATAGCAATTACCATTATTTACTGATATTCCAAATTGTTTGAGAAGGAAATTTATATTAGTTGAATATTCACTTTCACCATTTTCACCAAGAAGAACAAGAACAGAGCCACCGTTGCCTATATATTTAGTAATGAATTCCAACTGAATTAAATAGTCGCAAATAAATGTCCTAACCTCTTCCAAACTAAACTTTGCCATTGGACCAGATATAACCAATAATCGAGCATTGTTAATTCTTCCAGTAGTTATTTCATCAGTATTACTATACTAATTTAGTATTCAAATGCATCCATACACATGAATTTCCCATGTGGATTTTAAACGTTTATGAAGCTCCTTAAAGTGTTTACCCAACGTTGCGGTTTCTTTCTTAGATTGATCAAATAAAATAAGTTTAGATTCATTTTGGCCGAACGTCGGACAAGCATCACACATATTCAGCCAAATTATATGTTGTTATTATCCAAGGTTGTCATATCCTGTTGAACAGGATAAACATATCAAAAATGTTGTCTATCGTAATAAAATAAATATATGGATAGTAAATAATGTTAAATTTATGGCATATGAATTTTTTTAGGAACTAAATTATATATATAATTATATATATGTAAACCAGAGAAAAGAATTAATAGACAGTTTTTTGCTCAAAAATGAAAAGGAAAAAAATTAATATTTTAAATGTGATTCTGCAAAATTAAATGAGAATTTGAGTGAATTTATTGTATTGATAATTCCATACCCGTTTTTCGGGTATAACAATGAGTTTGAACAGTAGCGGAGTAAACCGAAGTTAGGGAGAATTACTATTATTGTTCTTGAGAAAAGCAAACTTATCACACAATCTCTAAATTAAATTATATTGCTGATGAGATATAACCTACTTAAAAATATAGTATTTTGCTCTATCTACTCTTGATATATACCAGTTAATATTAAATAAGTGCTGCCGATTAAGGAAACATTGAATACCTACCAGGCTATATCGATTTCTTTGATTTTCATTTAGTCGTGATCTTGACCAATGAAGACTAAATTATATACGATTATGTTAACTTCTCGCGATGCACTGAAAATCTTCAGCACTAATTTAATACATAGCACGAGATATATTTCTACATTGATAACATTTTCCGACTCCTTTTTAAGACGAATTTCGTGGGCATAGAAATAACTGCTCGAAGTTAAAGGGAGATGAACTTTGCATTCGGTTTCAAATCTGCTGACCATAAAAAATGATCTAGCCCTGCGTTCGGGTGCTCACATGTGATTTACAGAGATTCATGGGCAAAAATTATTTTAATATACGGCTGTAGTTTGTTTGCTATTGTAATAAGGAATAAAATCGATATTTGTTACAGATAGAACGATTTAATTTGTATTATTAATGCTGCTATTAAAAATGTGTAGCGGAATATTTTACATTTCTGAATTATATTTAGCACGCTTGTCAAAATTCTGAAGTATTATTAGAACTTTTGATTTATCCAAATGCTGTTACCAATTTTGCTGCTACATCTGTTTTGATAAATAACATCTATTAAAAATATCTTCTGTTAAAAATCAAAAGATATATAGACCTTGTTTGACATGGCAATTAGTAAATTGAGTTACCAAGAAATATGAAGAAAGAGGTTTTATAGAATTAACGAATTAGAGGAATTTAGCCAATAATTTGCTGTAATAGAATGCCGTGTTATTTGGGTATTCCACGTGGAAATAGAAAGTTAAGGTTTTCTTCTCGCTAGAACATTTCAGATGTGGTCGGTTAAGCCACTCCACTTGCTTGATATGGACGTAATTTATGGAAAATAACACTAATTTCTGAGATATCAATCATATCTGATAGTCGATATCTTTTCTATATGAATGACATCTGTGAAGGTGTATATGTGCGCACCTGGACCTCCCATAGCTAGATGGTTTTATAGACACATTAACTCTTCCGATCGTACAGTAATGATTGGCATCTACGGTCGACAGCGTAATGTTAAGGTTATTAAAATAATATTTAGTCGCTTGCACGTCTACATATAATATTTGAAAATGCTTTATAGAAAATAAGGCATTGTTTTATATTACCTAATGTATGAATCTGAAATGAACGTAGAATCCGTCCATATTAAAATGCGTACCAAATAAATTTAATCATGCTAATTTTGGTCTCATAAATGAGTCAACAGACGTAATTAAACCAGGAATTTAAGTTATAAATAAATTTAGGAGACTCAATTCTGTTTCATTAGAAAATTATATTGACACACTTAGTATGAAAGAAACAAACTTGGGCATTGGCACTTAAGTAATTCACAAAATCAAATCTATTGCTGATCATTTACTGCTCATTTGAGAAACGGGATGAAATTTCAACGCAATAGAATTTTTTCCCTTAAATACAACAACAAGTAAAACCATTTGCTTTCAACAGCAAATCATATTTCAGGTGATTTTCAAATCCATCAATGAATAATTTAAATTTAAATATTTAGTCTTAAATAACTCTACTATTTGCAGTTAGTATATACTTAAATGTATTTGTCAAACGAAAACTACGCATAACTTTTAATTCATAACTTTCATCACAAACCTTGAAATGTATTAAGATGATTGGGCATTAAAAATAGTGCCTAATGAAATGGAATTGCTGAGAGTTTTGAAGTTAGTAGAGTTCGTTAGCGCTCCGAGGAATATTATTATTTCAAATGAATTCGCATGTTACGGGAATATATGCTTTTTTTCATTTTTAAAGGTATGAAATACTCTCCTCTTAGATTGTTTCCATAAAATAAGTTTTATGTTCTAATTTTGAAGTTATTTAACATTAATTTTTCAACTTTAATGAGTGCAATGTGGTCCATTAAATTTAATTATATTAACTTTAAATATGTCATAATTTTTGCAAGCATTATTAGTTAACAGTTACCAATTTTTTTGTAATTTTATTTCGAAGATCCACCCTATTTACAAATTTAGTATGTTTACTAATATTTTGTGCCTCGAAAATGTTCTTAAATTGAAAATTATGCCTTGTTAATTTTTTAGCCATGACGAAAATCTTTGTTAACTTTGTCTTTATTTATGACGTTTAATGATTTTTCTTTTAAAACACTAATGAATTTCAGTACCAATATCGATTCTGTTAATGCATGCGGTTTTTTATGTTAATGAATTTACGACAAAAACATTGCGACCTACATTAAGCATTCTTATGCCGCTTATTGAATGCGCACCTTGTGTGAAACGAGACATATATATATATATATGATTAACTTTAATAAAACGAGTACAAATATTAATCCAATAATAATAGACACTGTCACCACCCTACAACTTCTTTTCATTATAAGCTGCATGGTCTAGTGATTTTATTATTCTATGTCAATTCTAATCAGATATATAATAATTATCTAGCCCACTTAAAAAACACTTTCCCTGGATAGTAGTAATCTTTTGCCAGATTTGCTAGGTTCCGATACTAATCTATGTTGTTTTCTCCTCTCCAGATCTAGGTAACTATGTTTGAGACAAAATCCGGAATGCAGCAACCTCAATCTTCAGGTAGCTCTAGGATGCCTCCATCAGCTTCTTCTTCCCAGATTCCCCTTTCCCTCGCCTCAAATTCTGCAGGAGGTATCTCTTCCCCCTTTGACTATCCCCAGATGGTCCATGGTTTCAGATCTCCCCCTCCACCACCTTCACAACCCTCCTCCCATTTGAAAGATACCACCTCTCCAAACCTGAATCCTTCTTGTGGTCTCTCATCTGCCTACAACATGGCTGCTGCTCTCTTCTCCGCATCCTCTATGCGTCAATTTGGTGGACCCCAGAACTCTAATGTGGGTCAAAAGCGACCAGCTGGAATCTCTCCCAATTCAGGAATACCTCATTTGGATGAAAGAAGTCCTGGGATTGCCGGGGGAAGTGAATGTGGTGCTACCACGACCTCTCAGTCAGATGATGCAGATGGAGAAGGTGGTGGTGGTTGCGGAAGTGGTGGCGGTAATGAGGCGGATGGTGTCTGGTCCACGGAGATTGAACAGTATTTTCAGGAGGCGCTGGAACTCTATCCACCCTGTGGAAGACGAAAAATTATTCTGGCAGAAGAAGGGAAGATGTATGGTGAGCAAAGTTTGATTTTTAATTTAGATATTGTTTTTTTTTCAAATATTAATAATAATTTAGTTTTATTCTTGAAAAATCTGGATGCTTTACCTTGATAACTTCGTTAAAATGCTCGGTTTTCACGTTCAAATTAACCCATGGAATTGATGCAAATACCAAAAGGTTAATAATTAAACTTTATGAATAAGAGGCACACTTTATATGAATTTATTAATAATTTATTTTTAAAGCGGGAAATATATCCCTCAATATAGAAATTTAAACAAATATTTGAAGTGTTCTCATTCATAAAGTAAAATTTTATGAAGTAAAAGTCAAGTGCTTCCATGTTTTACTAATTACTTTGATTGGATTATATATTTCAAGAAATTTAATTCTGTAATATTCTTTTGAAAGAAAAATTTGGCGTTCGCTACTGTAAATTTCCGCTAAAGAATATTTTTAGATTGAATTCAGATGCATATTTATGTACTGGTGAATCACTAGCGCTTACTGTTTATCAAGTGTTCATTATTCTACTATGTTCGACCGTTTAGCTGATTCAGTTACTTCTTTAGTCCGCTTGTGCTAAAAGGTCGTATCAGAGAGAGTATTTGGACGGGGAATATATGACCTTTGATATAATATTTACTGTGGGCAGCTGATTTCAAATTTGAAATAATGGAATTTCGCATAATCCGAGTTGCAATTATGGTATGTATTTCATGGTTAGATGTATTTGAGGACGTTTCATTCAGTTGGAACTCAACTTTGATGGCCTTTCTGTACCAAGTCCTTTATTTTAAAGAAGCTATAAAGGTCCAAGTTTTGAAGATCTTACAAGCAAATGCCGTAAAATCTTTATTATTTGTTTTATTATCTAAATTTATCTTTAAGACCCAACGCATATAGGGCTTTTGCGAAATATATTAATTGTCCGTTCATTTTAAAATGCATTAGAGCAACTATAATGAGAGTTTAAGTGCAGGAATTTTTTGATAATTTGATATTTATTCTACCACTCATTTGCTTTCTTCAGTGAGGAATATTTCTTGAATTTATATTTGTATCACTTCAGGATTAGGATGAGGTTCGATAGATCACACTTTAACTATCCCATCTTTTATAGATTTCAAAGCGGTCAGAAGTGCGACACCTAAAGATATTGGAGTACATGGGTTTTGAAGTACTGTATATTGTAACACTGCTGTTTTTCTCTCTTCAACGGCTATAACTTCTATTTTTTATCTCAAAATTCACGATCAAATTCAAGATATGCTTAAAAATCTATTTGAACGGTTGATTGTATGTCAAACACGCATTTTTATTTATCCTTATCTCTCGGAAAAATGAAGCGTTTGGAAGCGCTTGAATCTTAACGTATGTTTATCAGAAAAGAAGGGATTATAATTTTTCTTCACTAGGACGTAATAACAAGCTGAAAATTCATAATAAGTTCGTTTTGCTTCCTTCTAACTGCTTGGTTTCTTTGAGACTTCGTCTGAGTAGTTTTTGTTTTCTGATTCTTGGGTATAGAAATTTTCGAGCGTTAAGTAGCATTTATTTCGTTATAGAAATATTCGTTGTTATAATATTATTTTATGGTCGATTAAGGACATTAAATATCCTATCTATAAAATATTGATGGTAATGCGTTTATCACCTTTTAAGTGTAATAACTTTCCCTTGAAAATCATTTTAGGCAATAAAATTAAAATTAATGCGCAGTTAAAATGACTAGAATTTCGTGATTATCATAACGTTCTTCTTCTTTTCTCGAATATATTATCGACATTATTACCCATAATATTAATAAATCTTCAGTAAATTTTGATGGACGTCCATATTATTTCTTGTTTGAATGTACTTTAGTAAAACTCGAACGTGAATTGATTTGAGAGCTGGAGAGTGCAAGCAACATTTTCATCTTAGTTTTAAAAATACCGCGAATTTGGACCTGCCGATTGGCTTAACCATTATCTCACCCCTTTCCATATAGGAATTCACAAATGTTTCTTTAAAGGACCGGTCATTTTTGGTACATCATTAGAAGTACGCAAACAAATAGCCGAAACCGACAGATACGTTACAATAGTAACGAAGTTTTCTATTTTAACAATGTATACGAGAGGGTTAAAGCAATTTTTCTAAACAATGTACCCTATGTATATGTTATTTTATATTAGATTCCGAATAGAGAACAATTAATCTATTTAAAGTCTTAAAGGTAAATTGTAAAATGGATGAATAAGTAATTCTTGTATTTAAATATTAAATTGCTTCGTTTGGTCAGAAATGAAACGATAAGTTCCATACCAAAGAACTGACCTTGTTTATCGTAAACCTCTACAGAGGTTAGTTTCCTTTTCGTATTGAAATAATTGACGGTATTCAACTCGATCTGAAATTCCTTTTAGGGTTATCTTTTTCGTCATTGCTTCATTATTATAACCGGTAAAATTTTTAAAACTTTTAGAAGTTTATGTCACGGAGTTGCATTTGAATGCGCAAAATAAAACCGTATCCTACACAAAGATGAAAAGGAAGTTCAATATGAGTATAAATTAAGTCAGACTTCTAAAAGTCATACTCTATTTGAATTCTAGAAGCCCTGAGTGATATTCTTTCTCACTCAATAATGTGTAAAAATTTCAGAAATCAAATTTATGATTCGATTCTCCCACTAGTTCATGTCATAATATAGAGAATTTGTTAACCGTTTGATTTATTTGGTCATGCCAAATTGATTCATTTCTATTTTCTTACAGCAATGAATAAGAAGATAAAAATATATTATAGTTCTTTTGAGTCTACTCAAGGCAAATTCTAATTCTACTTCATAAACCGATTACAAATCGTTTGATAACAGGATAGAACATGCAACTCTTGGTACAAGTTTTTTCTTAGATTAGGTTTCAAGCTTAAGAATATCATTTGAGCTGTTTAAGATGAACAGATAGTTTACACATATAAGTCATAATACCTCCAAGCCTGATATTAAAAATATGCGAGCCTTCTTTTAAAATCGGTATCTTATATCACTTAATTTCAGTGAAGAATATGCATTTTCGTTTCTCTGGTTAGGATATAAAGAAATTAAACAAATAAATAAATTAGTAGATTTACATTAACAATTTTTACTGTCATTCCCTTAGACCACTTTGTACTTTTCCAAATATCTATTTCGTTAAATATTTCAATGCACTTAAATGCCAAAAGGTAAACAGGCCTGTTATTATGGGTAATAACGGAAAAGACAAATTACTGGTTTTTGTGTACCTGTATGTGGATTTTGAATAAATTATACGTAAATCTCACGAGCTCATTAAGCAGAGCGTTTCCAACACAGGATTTGGGTAGAGAAAAGGTATTTTGGGGATTTAAACTTCGAACATTCCCTCTAATTAGCTAGATATAATCAGCACGATTGGCCATCCAAGTCAGTAAATGTGCATCGATGAGCATCGGTTCTCCTGACCGCTGGATTTTTCACTGAAATTGATCATGCATTTTTAAACAGTATATCAAATCTTGTAATGCTTAAATCGTGATATCACAACCTTTTGATAATAAGCAAGCAAGGAAAATAGTAGAATTTAGCTATTACAAAATGAGGGGTATTTAAATCAATTATTTTTTTAGCGATTGTTTGCTCAACAAAGATATGTCATGTGATCGACCTTCATACTTCTTCCCTTTATTACACTTGAAGTTAGTTGCAAAATTTTAGATTATATGCGCTGATTTTAATTTATAATTTAAGATACTAAATTTTGCTTGTTCTTTTTACATATTTATTTAGTCTTCGAAATCACGTTACTTTAAAACGGATCTCGCTTAGATAAGTTAGCTTAGTATATTCAAATAATCACCAGGTTGTTCAACATGAAATCATGACCTCTACCGCTTGAAGATTCCATTAAATGTGTAAGCCTCCTTGTTAGGAAAATAAAACAAATATTTTGATACCTTGGGCAGGATTCATGAAATTCTGAGAAAAAAATTTATTCTGCGTCACTGGATTTTTCGATTACAGTTCTACTATGCTTATACTCGGGAATGAAGTCTTCAATTCTACATTACTGGTTAATAAATTAACCATTCAGCTCCATAATTCACCACTGAATAAAAGGAGCTGCTTAATTAATCTTTAGGTGTCAAAAACCTGTCTTCTTCCTCTTAGAACTAAGCACATATATCCCTAATTTACCATCATTAATTCTAGTATTATCTCTAATTATATTACTGAATGTGGAATGCTGTATTACCCATCGATAAATTGACATGTATTCGTAAATCAATCCCCTACAATGAGCGAACAATGTTTAAACTTAAATTGAAGTACCTATTTATATTATTAATGGGAAAATTTCAAAATCGCTAAGGGTTTTAATATTCTTAAACATGGAAAAATATCATTTTGTAGATGTTATTCTGATGTTAATAAAAAAAGTAATAAATAACTTTAATTGCACTATTTAAGTCGAATATAACTAAATTTTTCGAATAGGAGGTGGTTAATGGTCTTTATTTATTATTACATCGCATTTCTACGGAAAGATTTTCTTGCAAATTATGGGTAAATTACATTAAAGCCACTTCAAAATTGTGCTATATATTTTAAATGTGCTTTTGGAAATAGGTATATCATAATTATTTGACCTAAGATTACATAGTTAAACTGAAACGAAAGCCCTTGTTAGCTTATTTCATTACAGAAAAATCTTATAAGTTGGTGACTTTTAATCTGAATGTAATCAGTGAATTCTTCTTTGGGTGGTACAATATAAATTTGTAGGCATACTAAATAATGTCACCAAGATCTTTACTGATCAGTTAGTTGGATAAGCAGGAGTTCAATAACACCCTAATAGTAATTGGTCCGTTCGTGAAATCCGCTTTTGCTTAATCTTATAATTTGTCCAAAAACTATTTTAATAAGATACATGAACGATATCCATTTTTTAACTTTAGTCGTAAATGAGCGCAAGTGAGCTCTGCTATGTTCAAAATTTCTGCAAGTCTCATCTACCTGCTCATGTCTACAGACGTTACCTAATATCATTCTGCTTTCCAGAAATTGAAAGAAATATAACTTTTAGTGATAAAACGGGCTATTCTGATTAGTCAGTCAGTCAATAAGTACCGGATATCTATGATAAGAATTTGTTCAATAATCCAGGGTAAAATTTATGATATTTAAATTTCGGAACTTGAAACAGTAAGCTAACTACTTAGGAAATACTGTACAATCAGATCCAAAAAGATAAATTAATTAGAACCCTTTTAACCCGCTGACTTTAATCTCAACATATTTCCGGTCCCCTCCCCTTCATCCTTCAATGAACTTTTTATTGTCCCCGATTTAATCGGTCTTTCCATGAACAGTTACCTTGGTATGGGTTATAATAAAATGAAATATAAGGGAAGACTGATAGAATGATTGATTGGCTACATAGGTTTTACAGAGCTGGCAGAAATTTCCTATAAATTGAAGTGCGAGCCAGGAGCGAAATGATGGAAATTGGGAATTCACAAAACTGCCTACAAATCAATCAGCTAGGCAGGAAAAGTGTCTATTTTTCGTGGAGAAAAAAGGAGGAAAAAGGACCCAGGAAAAAAGATTCAATTGATGGGAGATGAATGTTTGTGTACATTGCCTTGATTCAGACCTCGAAAAGTTACGTCAGAATTTCTGAATATTCATGTATGCACGGGATGTGAAGGTATATTTGGGAAGGTGGGGAAAATGAATCATCGAAATCTATTCCCTTAATCTACAAGTACATACCTCGGTCTTTCACTCCTAAAGGAAGACCAGTTTGCCGTGATTAACGTTCGTTCAGTTGGATCGGCAAATCGGCATGCTTAACTGTCTTGTCCTAAAGATAAGTAGTTTCCTTCGATATCGAATTTAATATTTAGTATTAAATTTTTTATTCTTCTGTTTGAAATAATGAAGGGCATATATTAATTAGCGCTAAATATTATTCTCATTTTAATGTTTGTGAAAAGGGGTAATTTAATTTAACAAAGTCATGCAGGCATGCAATCTGTAATATCATCAACACAATTTATTACAGTAATTCATTCTCATTAAACAGAAATGGAATACATCTAAAATTTACGTGTATGAGAATTTGATGAGACTGTTCAGTCTGTCATTTGATATTTTGGCATTCACCTAGCTTAGTCCATTTAAAAAGAAATGTTAGCATCTAAGCTATTAGTTGAAAAGGAAATAGGCAACTTTTGATATTACTTTTAACAAAAGGATATGGGATTTGGGTTTGAAATTTATAGTAGTTAAATGCAAAATAATGCTTTAGAATTCAATTTGTGATCTCATTTAGCTGTAAGGATTATGTTTATTTAAAGTTAGGCTATGGAGATTGTTGATTTGGAATTCTGGACTGGATTCTAGTTTCAAAATTGAAAGTATGCATTGCTGTAGTCCAAGTTTTGACAAATCTGTTCCTATTTGTTTAGTGATTTAATGAATAAATAACCTGAATAAAACTATTCAGATAGCGGTGATGACATGGTGATCTTTTAACCAAAAGGTGACCTAACCGCTTTCTTTTCGATGTATATTTACAAGAGTGAATCACTTTATTGTTGTCTGGAGTTGGAGTTTCATTTCATTTGAAACACAAAAAGTATTTGATACAGAAATCAGTGGTAACTCAGTTGTAGATATAAACAGTACTAGTTTGAACAATAATAACATACGTTAAATTTGCAATATATTTTCATTTTGTTATATTAACCGGGATCTGTGCCGGATTCTCAACCAATAATCTCTTCTTTCAGTGTTCTACACATCAGTTTATAATCATATTCCTTTCTTTCATTCTCTCAATTTCAATTACGAATCAAACTTTCGACTTCTTAAAGGCTGTTGCTAGTAGTTTACAAGGCAAATTTTTTCTCCTACCTATACATGGATATTTAAACAAAGATATTTTAAGAGACCAAAGACAATTCCATAATAAAAATTGTACAGTGAAGAATTCTAATTTGACACTTCCGTTTTGAGAGCTGAGCAAACACTCTCAAGCCACTCCGATTAAAATATCGCAATAATACTGAATTTAATGATTACTCTAATGAAAATTGGGATAGAATAAAGCCATTTTTCTTAGGCGTTGCCAAATGAATGCGCCAAAGGGTAAATTATAATACGACCTTTATGAGTACTAACCTACTCAATTATCGCATTTTTACGGTCACAATAGGCAATGAGCAGCACAACTTTTGCCTACTTTTAGGTCAACGGTTGTTTATCTAATTAACGAAAGCGAATTTGCGTTAAGTATTTTAATAAATACAATAGAATGGTTTTAACTATTCATGGCGTATTTAGTTCTCAACACCATTTATACTTTGTTTTAACACTTAGGTACCACTCGTGTAGCAATTTACCGTATTATAAACACAAATTATCAGCTTTTACAACACTCTTAAGAGTCAGTTCTTTCCATTTCACTCCACTTGTTTGTCTTATTTGTGATTTGTTCCAGGAGTCATGTCATTTATTTGTATTTTTTGATACTGGAAATCTAGATCTTCAGAGAAAAGTGAGATAATACAAGAGTTCCTTTTTTAATGAACTTTGTTGAGATCTGCTATGTAAGATTTGAGGTGGCTTTTATTATCCCGTTTGTATCTTAGCTATCAGGGAACAAAATATATCTCATTCAGCCGATTAGCTCTGAAACATTAGAACAAAAGGCAATAAACTATACCCATGAATAAAAAAATGTACAATTAAGATCCGAATAATCAAATGAAGTAGGATTATTTTGATGTCCTCACCTTATTGCCTACTTCGCCTTCATTCCTTCTTAACTTATAGTGAAATCTTTTCTTTTTCCCAGTGTTTGAATTATGTTTAAGATTAGTATGAATGCAAACTGTAAGGCCACTAATATTGTTCAAGCCAGAACAAATTTTATCCAGAAGGATACTTAGTTTCCACAGTCTTCAAGTGATAGAATTCAGACTGTATTATTGAAAATGCTTCATCTCAATTAAATGTCGAATGACCTTTCGTTTAGGATCTACTAATGATCCGATCATCATAGATGAGGGCTCTTTTTCTCAGTGACAACTTTAAAGACCAATGCATGAAATTTGATTTTTTCCATTACATAGTAATCAGTTAACAAGCTGAATGTCAGTAGCAGTTTAAAAAATAAACGTGTTATGTAATGAGATATTCGCCTGGTAATTTCGGATTCGCAGTAAAATTGATATCAAATAAAACTGTCTCCGTTTCTTCATTAGTCGTTGAATTCTTAAAGTTTTAATTTAAAACTCTAGATTCTCAGATAAGGAAGAAACGAAATCAGGGTTGTATCAAACAGTGAATAGTCGATATTGACGGGTAATTGTGCATCTTATTGTCATTGAAGGAAAAGCTCATTCGATACTTATTTCTAATTCAGCCGTCTAATTTTATCCCTTAATTATTCTGGGTGATTGAAAGTAGCTCCTTATCTGAAAGACCAAACAAGTGAAATACTGCTTAGTTTTTTACATTAATAAGGTCAGAGAAGAGCGAACACGGTACAATACTTTACTTGTTATTCGAATTGTATGTAAGTATTCGCTTATGGTTTCTGAAATCATTCGGAAATACATTATGGGACCTGTGGCCTTGAATTGTGCATGACAGCTCTTGGCTGTCTTTGCAAGTATTTGAGCGTATACATTTGTAGTGACCCACCACCATATTTGCATTCGAACAACTGGCTTTTGAATTTCATAATGTCAATAACACTTTCTAGAACGTTTAATCACATGGGATCTTTTCGGTAGTCCTACACAAGGTAGGAATTTTAATTAAATTCTGTGATAGGAAGAGCTCAGATAAAAGTCGTCTTCAAGATTGACAGTTCGTAGTTTATTAGCTAAGATTCAAACTTAATCCGAGTCAACATTATTAAATATTAAAAAGGCGATATGTCTGTTTGTACGTAAGTATCAAAATGAGCAATTCAGTAAGATTTTAACTTCGCGTTCTATGATGGTTAGTCCTAGTTAAGACGTAGATACCCTGTTTAAAATATCGGAAATTGTTGACTAAATGATTTACCGCCAATTCGTAGTAGAGATGGTAGGAGGATAGATCCTTAAACAAGTTGTAGGCAACTACATGTCCTTCGAAAATACCATCTTTGCTGCCATTTGGCAATTAAAAAACACGGAAAGGTGAGGGAAATGCCAAACTTTTTCGTCCGCTTCTCTCTACTTCTGCCTTATCCTCTTCCTTCACTTCCACCACTTGACAGCTCGTGCAACTTTAATGGTCCCCTCTTATGCATTTTCTTCCCGGAGCAATAATAACAATTTTATTTTTTGTTTAAATAACATTTTTTAATATTAAATGTAAGGTCCGCAATTAAATCCCCCTTCCCCCCATTTTTCACCGATTTTCGCAAAGTCGGGATTTCTCAAAAGGGGTATCTTTTTAAATAAATGGTGCGCCATTTGATATGTGCTGTTTTATGCTTTCAAAATTTTGATAATAAAATACTTAAAATTTAAAGTATGAGGTGGTTAATTTGTGTAAAATTTAAGTGCCTCTAAAATAATAATAAACTTGAGGTTTATGGTTTGGGATAAAACGTGATAAACTTTTCGATTGGAGAAAATTTTTACCGAATTTTCATGAGAAAATGGTGAAAACTAGGAACTTAGGAAGTAAAATTTTATCATTGTTTTATGGTATTTGCATACTTCCAGCTTAAATATTTTATTTCATCTGCCTCTATTATTGATTTATTATTATTATATCCAAGGTAAAGAGAAATATTCAACATTTTTCAAATAGCGCAACGTCGGTGTAGTCAGATAAGGATTGAAGAAGAGGAGAAGGTAGCAGAAGTAAAAAACGGTTTTTGGATTCATCAGCTTTCAGCATTGCATCAATCAATAATATTCTTATATTTACATTAGATGATCTGACCTCTAGGATCCCGAGTGAGTTCAAGTCCTCGATATTCGGATCTTGTTGATGAGTTGAATGGTTAGTCATGTCTTCTCTTCTTATAAGCCGGAGATTAACAATACTATCAATAATAAATTTAATTTAACATGCCTTATCGTGTTATTATATTTTATTAATAACAAAATATCTCATTTTTTTAAAAATACAATATGAGACAGTTGACATGCTTATAAATATCTTATTAATTATCAATACTATTTATTTACTATTATATTCATTGAATAATACTTACTTAAAAGGACAGAGAAGTAAAACGTGGGTTCCGTTGGTGGGTTAGCAATATGATTTCGTCTTGTGCGCCTCTATTGACAGTGGAGCTGCATTATCCAGAAAATAAATTTTCCTTAAATCATAAAATGGAAAGAATCTATCCTTCACAATAGCAAAACAACAGATTATCCGATTAGCCATTAAATTCAAATAGTTTAAACATTTAGTCACTAAATCTTTGATCGAATTCGATGTATTTATACGTATCGATTGCTTCTTCGTATCTAAGTGAATTCAATGACATGATCCATGAAGTGAGTAGCATTCTTGTGTTGCCTCATTGAACACATGATCATCATCATACATTCATGCAAATAATTACTCTCTTCCAACTTAAGTATTCCTTATGCTCTTTAAATAAACTTAAAGAAAATTCCATACAACCCTGCCTTTATAAACTTTTAGAAATCCAGGTTTTAGAAGAATTGAAATACTGATTTAAAAAAAGTGATAAAGCTCATTGGTGCATCTGTCAACGTGGCAAGTCAGAGATCGCAAGTTCAATGCTTATCGGTGCGCATTCATTGGTGTGTATGGTCAAGCGCATTGGCTTATTTTGATCAGCCGGGGGGTTGGTTAAATGCGAGCTTCTTATGAGAGAGGGTACGGAATGCCCTAGATTTTCATTGAGGTTGGAATTAATGCTTTTAGAACCGGGAATCGAAATTGTTCCGTCAAGTCAAAAATTTCTTTGGCACACTGATGCTTTAATTTTATATAAGCATTCCTTCTATTTCCCAATGGCATCTAATTATCCGAAAAAAGATTAAATGAGTAGAAGAACTCTACCGAATTTTGATATCGGATCGAAGACAAAGTCTTCACTGTTGAAGGCCGGACGCAGGGTTTTCCAGAGGAATTCGCTGAGCTTATCTGTGCACTGACAAACTTTTTGTAAAAGGATTATTACCTTTATTATCCATTAAAGGTATTAAGTATGGGGTTTTTTAAAGCTCTGTGAATAAACCGTCTGATAATCTGCACAGTCAAATCAGTCTAGGATTTCTGAACAAATATCTTGGTTTAATATTATTCATCTTTAATTGATGGTGATCCACAGTAAATGATTGGTGCTTTGAAATCGAATCTTGATAGTTCATTTTCACAGTCCAGCCTCTAAGCGCTCTGCAGTCACTAATCAATAAAAGATGGAATTTACCGTTGCTGCCACCGCCATCTTTTGCCTGACAAGAGGGCAATTTTTCAAATCGTCCGTACGCTCCCTCTCGGCCTGCGCTAGGGTATGTCATATGACAAATATCGCGAGACTTGTGCGTGCACTGATGTGTCTTTCCCAGTGTAATTTTCCATTTTAATAAAAAGTGCGGGAGAGAGGTGCCCTAATTCCTCTTATGCTTGTTGACTTTTAATTTTCCATTAACTCTGTTACGGGCATATTCTTAAAGTCAGATAGCGTTGGCAAAGTGGAAAGCTGGAAATATTTTTAATTACGCTGATTCTGTTTGGACCTGCACTATATACTGCCGGCATACAGCCGGAAATACTGCAAAATTAACGACGCGGATCATCGCTATTGATCATATATAGTAGTCGTTCATTTACTCATAAAGCTCGCAAGAGTTATTCCAATTGGATTAGTGGATGCGCAGCTCATATTCTTAATTTTAAGAAGAAGGTAGGGAGATTTCGTTCACGGGTTCCGGAGTTTCAATTTCTCAAGTAGGCGTTTAATAATTTAAATTAAGCTTTGAAACAATCAAATCTAAGTCTTTGAGGAATCTCCCCGAGGCCCAAAGTGGTATTTTTAAATTAAATTAGTTACCTAAATGGATTGCTATAACTAGCTATTTATACGAAGGAAAAGGCAAATGATTTTTTAATTATACGTGGTTGTAAGCGAGGTTAAATTAAATGCCGTTGATATGCCGATTTGTTATGAGTCCTGCCAGTGTCACTTCTTCAGTTAACTATATCTAAGGATTATCCATTAAGGTGATCTCGAACTCCCATTTTTGAATAAAAAACAATTTACTCTATTATTATAAATTCCATTAAAATATTAAATAACAATATTTTACCGTTTTCAATCTATTATTCAAACTTCTTATTTTAGTCTAGCATATATATAAATATATAGCTACATAATGTGTGTATAAGTAGACGAATATATGTAATTTCTGAGACCTCTAAACGATTGCTTTCTTTACCAATGTTATTGCGAACCTTATTATTAAATCATAGAATTTTAAGCTATTGCGAATTCTAATTAACATTTTTAAAATAGTCTGCTAATTCAAGTTTCTGCACTTTGTAAATCGGATTGAGATTTTATGGAATCGGATCAACTTGGGTGGGTTTTATTGCCTCTTTAGGAGATTAGCTTTTTAAAATGTCTGATCGGAACAATGAATAAATGTGAAATGGCATCGTCTATTTGTGGATTCCGAAATGGTGATATTCCTAAATGTTATTATTGATTGCAGATTGACCTTAATATCTCAAAAATCTACTTACCACATCACAAGTGCATGTGTAAACAGCAATGGAATCCATCAGCATCATCCTTCTAGGCTTCATTTCCACCATCTTCGGCACATGCCAAAAAGGAATTCGACTCTCATACCCACATACTGAACTCATCTTACCTCACCGCAGACCAACTCAAATCAAATCAGCGCATACAGGCACACGCTCGCAATAGAAAATAAAGCACACCCCATGCAGGAATGCACCAATTTCGCTATGCTATGCTATGTGTATGTGAATAAGATGATATTGTACAAGAGTGCTTTCATATGTCAGTCAGTATTGCAGGCAGTTATTAACAATCGCGTTCTCTCTATCACTGCATGCATAGTCTTGATGGATTCAACTCAAGCGGGATCAAGAAATGTGTGCAAATGATTAAACTGCTCAGATAATTCCGTTTCACTTCTAACTTGAGCGAATTCTCTAGTTGGTCTGACGAGGTTGAGTCAGTCCGGGTGTGTCTCTGCTAATAAGGCTGGATGAAAGATCTATTTCATCAGACTTATTAAATTTCAGATTTCTTATATGGTACTGATAAATTGATAATTCTTTTGAAAAGTTTTTGAGTTTTCTGGGGAAATTTTATGAAACTGCTTCTCAAACATAGTAGTCACGTTATGAAACCTATGTCTTACCGATATAAGTACTCCAACTAAACAAATCAGTAAAAAATAAGAAGTTAAAAATCCTTGATTTGATACTTATCCAACCAGATCCCTTTGTATGCTTGTTGAAAAACTGCCTTTACTGCTTGAAAGCAGTTGTAGGAGGAATTTTGATAATCTTTAAAAGATTCTCATGCATACCGGTTGTTATTTTTTCTACACATTAAATCTCATTTGAACGATATTTTATGACCTTACCTGGTGGAAATGTTGCTTAATATCGCAAGACATTTTAGGGAACTAAGTCACTGAAGAATATACGACCTGATAAAGAAAATGTATTTTCTCTCATTAAAGAAGATGAAGTCGAATGTCGGGTTTTGTCTTGTGTCTGCCCTCGCTTTTGCTAATAAAAGTCGATTTTAGAATACATTTTCTTGATCAAACAAAAAAAAGGATGTGCCTTACACCTAGAGATGTTTTTTATTAGATAATGACCTAAAATTTAGCCATATAAATTAGAAGGAGAAAGCATGTTAAGATGTAATTTTTATATAAGCAAAAATTACTTAAATAACAAATTTTCGGTTTCATGTTTAGTGCCTTTCTACTACATGATTAAAATGCACAAGGGCCGGTTTAATGTGCATTGTACTTAGTTGTCTGCATGCACGCTCTTCTGCTTTTTTCTCAAAATATCTCATGTGACTTTTCTTCATGTATTTCTCAGTCGTAAAGAGAGATAGAAAAAACAATAAATTTTGTCATGTTGGAAGAAATTTCTCATACTCTGTTGACGTAACAATCAACGTGTAACGTCTGTAAAATCTGAAATCGCAAATCTAACACTGGTTGAATGATTGAAAAGTCCGATAACACCGTTTAGACTTACTATTCGAGTGCTTAATGTAAATTTCTTATCCGAGGTGATCTTGATGTCATTTCTTCACCCAAGAGAGGAAATCAGGAATAAATCGGAACTTGTTCGTCAAAATCCACGGGTTCGATGTCCATTATTGCACACCCAGTGTAAGTAATAGCCGATTACTCTGGTTAAGTCAGTTTAATAAAGAAAGTGACGAAGTTTGGGTTTCCCATCATGAGACTCCATGCTATTACTACTCTACTTAATAGGTAGTTTGGGAAACGTTTTCTAAATGGGGCTGTGAGCTATAATAGTTGTTATTATATCGTAAGAATTGACAGTTATTAGTGTTAATATTATAATTATAGGGATGTAACTCCAGTGCCAGATATATAGCTTCTATAAAGTCAAGTTTCAGAAGTACTGATTGTTTCAATTTGGTCACTTATTTTGTGACAATTAGAATGTGAACATCATTCGGAATTGGGAGTTATATATATATGTATATATTAAATAAACATTTTTTACTGGCTATACACTTTTGAGTTATTTAAGGAAAAAATCAATTCACTGGTAAAGGTACCAATTGAAAAAATGGAACTGAAGCTTTGCGAGGCATCTGCGACAACGCAGAGTTGAATTATTTTAATTATTCCTTTAAATACACTGATGAAGTATCCATTAGTTGCGTATACTTAAAGAATGCCATTTATTTTTCTTTATTGGCTTGACAGCGTCATTTTGTTATAATCATTTGTTCTTTTAGTTCCAGTATAAATAATCCCATCAAGTAGCTTTCCATTAAACATTCGTCTATGGGACTAATGTAACCTTAAATTTTGATAAAATAAGTCATATTTTTAAAGATTGCTGAAGTATTGTGATTTAGACGTAATAATCTATAGGTCACACTTTGCACTTACTTGGATCATTCGTATCAAAAATACAGTGGCAATCTTTTTTGTCCTGTGAAATTGAATGATGATATCAACAGAGTTTTACAAATGATACACTGAAAGACCTTTATATCCATTGCTTGAACTATGGTAGCACTTAAAATGCTAGTCAGATTTTGTCGATAAATTATATTAGGTCGACTATTCTATTTAGAAACTGCGAGTAATTGGATTTTCAATTTTTTCTCTTCGCATCGAATAGTATACCAATATTCTCCCTTTGCCATTTGTACTAGATTCATTCACAGCTGTCAAATTCAACTAGTCACTTGTAATCACTATAAAATTCTTCACGTGAATCTTCGTTTCGTAAAAGCATGGATTTTTGTATGAACTGAATTTATAGGCAACTCACCTTTTGACCATTGAAAGATATGATTGTCTTGACATCAAGGTATGTTATTGTGAAAAAATATTCTATATGCTATATTTAATGAATAAATGAAAATGATCTAAGAAATGCTAGACTAGACAAAGGTGAAGAATGTGATTTAAAAGTCAAAAGTGGACAATAAAGCATCCTATAAACCCAAAATAACAAATAGTATTCTTTTAAACCCATTTAACACTGTTATTTTAATCTTAATTAAAAGTTAATGCACGATATATATCAAAAGATGTTTCAAAATTGTAAATTATCTGTTATTAAATTTACTAAATGATTTTGTACAACAATAGTGCGTGTTTATAATTCGTATGCGAACTCTAATTTAAGAAATTTAATCCTTTTCCTTCTTAGGTCGAAATGAGCTGATAGCTCGCTATATCCAACAAAGAACCGGAAAGGTACGCACCCGAAAACAAGTCTCCAGTCACATCCAAGTTCTCGCGCGTCGAAAGTCCAAAGAACTTCAAGCCAAAATCCGCGACCCGGAGATTAAAAAGGAGACCATAAACCAGTTGGCCAAACTCTCCTCAGCCCAAATAGTTTCTCGTGATGTGGCAAAAGGACTGCAATCTGAACATCATGGTGGACATCATGATGATCTCTCACCTTCTTCCTCATCTGCGTCTCGTTCTGTTGCAGCAGCGGTCGCAGCTTTCCACGGACAAAATCAGCACTCACAGCATCACCTTTTTCATCATCAGCATGATCAGCAAATGACCTATCGACAAGGTCAACCTGTGAGGAAATCGTCATTTTCAGAAGGAGTTTCACAGAGAAAGATGATGCGACTTACTCGTGAGTTCTGATTCGCTTTTTATGAAAAATTAACTGAAATTGGTTATTTTTATCGAGTTAAGATTAGAATTTTGAATCCGGTTTAGTAAATTGATTTAGTGCCTTAAATACAAAATTTACTATTTCCCAGGCTGCCTTATTATAAATCTGTTGAAATTGAAAAGTCTTTTGTCTAAAGAAACTGGTGTTTACAATATTTGATATAATTGATATTAAATAAGCATTTATTAGGTTCCGTTTTATCTACATGAAGATTTCTTCGGACATAAGTCTTCCGCATGTTGTAAATAATCTCCTTTCGAATGTATCATTTAACGAGGCATTCATGCTTTGTAGTCCTTCTCTTGACGCAATTTGTAAAATGATTCAAAGTTTAAGATGCTTTGGCTGTTCAATATTTTTGTAAAAAATCCCAAAACCAGACGTCTTCTCCAAAAACTCCTTAGAACTTGATATTTATTCTCCTCAGAGCACGAGTTACAATTAGACAAAATTCCGATTATTTATTACGTTCGACGTTGACTTATGCTCGCTAGGAATCTAAAAACAAGACGAATAGGTTTGAAAATGTTTTAAATATTATGAAATTTCCGTAAATTGCATGCAGTTAATTATTTTATTTTTATAATAGTATATGGTCAGTAAAGTTTTGTTACAAAATCGAAATCGTTTTTTTAATTTTAATGAAAAAATTATTGCTGTCAACATACTTTTGGTTGCATTCTATTCTTGCACTTGGATGCCTCAAATAAATTATTCATTTGAGCTTCAGAAGGTTTGAGCTTTCGGAAAGGTACCTTAAGAATTTTTTGTTCAATTTCCCACGGCAACAAACTGGAAATAACATAATTTATGTCTTGGCGGATAAAAATTACTTTGCGCTGACCTTTTCGATTTGGCAGATGCAAAAACTTTTCAGATCTAGATTTATTAGACAGTTGAGCGCGGGACTGAAATTTCAAAATAAATTTGATCTTGCACATAGGGATAGCGTAATAATCTATCAATAACCTCCATGTTTGGAGCCACCTATATATATATATATAATTGTTGTAAGAAAGTTTGTCGGCATGTAAGATTGTCACGCCACACCTCTAATAACATCAACCACACTGAAAGGTGCGCGTACTAGAGAAATCATATGTACAAACGAATTTTTGCAAATTAAAGAAAGATGAGCGAGCGTTCACTTACCTCAAATCTAATGATGATCTGCCGAACCGGGGGACTCCTTTTTCCAGCAGATTGGTGCTGCAAAACTGATGCGGAAAATGGAGGGCTGCAAAATAAAATGATATAATTTCATCTGGATTTTCTTTACGATAAGATGGGATAAATCATGTTAAATTTCAAATTGAAAATGTAGTCGATCCTGTAGCTTAGAATACGTTTAGATCTTTTATTCCCTGACGCAGTCCTACGGCTCCCACTCCCTTCAAAATTCTAGGCAAATTCTTTTCTTATTTGCTTGGGTATGTCACCATCATTATATTTATGGAGCGTTTTTACTATGTCATGAGGAATGAGTAAATATGGTCACGCTTACATGAGTAATTGTAAACAAAGCCATTAGAAGCTCGTTCAGAATAAAACAATCGCTAACACCAGATAAACAAACTTATTTCCCCGAATATTTCATTATTTGAATTGTTAAATCCAATTCCATGAAATCCTAAAGTGGATTAAATGATACTGTTTTCCAATACGTCAATTATTCTAAAAATTTTCCATTACATGGATAACATTAAGCTTATTATCGAATCATTTAAGTATGGAAATATTCCCTGATAATCTCGTTATCAATTTTATTTGTGCCTTCTCTTCTCCATCCCGACAGTTTAGGATATTTAAAGACTAATGATTCGATTTTAGATAGGTTAGAGAAAATATTGAATGATTCTGAATGTCGGACTCAACTGAATGATAGTTCAAATTCATATATATGTATCATATATTATGCATATATGTGCTGTCGCATATTTAAAACGAACTGCTCTTACTTGTTTGACAGATGAAAATGGTGCACGTATAAAGCTGGGTTAGATTAACATATCATATTTCTGTTCAAATATAATACTAATTTCTGTATAACTGTCAAATGATACAACTAGTATTTGTGCATAATTCTAGTTTACGACAATTTGCAAGTGCTTCCACTTAACATCATTCATTATTTTCTATTTTGAAAGAATTTCCATCTTTTTGCATTGATTGCTCGTCATAATGGTAGAAGCTTTTATGGTTAATGTTTAATAGCCAAAACACTCTTATTTTATTCTGTTTATCATTGAGACAAACAAGTAAGGCATAACTATTTTGTTCGCTGCTAAATGTAAGGACTTATAATTCTCATTATACGCAAAATCTGTTAATTAAATTTCTGCTTTTAAATTTCAAACCATAATTAAACCAACTTTTTACCATCCTTCCAGATAAATGCAGAAGAAAAAATAACTTCGCGATTTGCTATTATTTGATGGACGTCAATCAGTCAATTTAGGTATGGCATGCGGCAGAGCGAACCCCAAAGTTGAAGCCAATTTTTGTGGGAAAGGTTTGACACATGAGGTACGCAACTAGACGTGCGAGGGACTAGGGTTAGCTGCCGCATGAGTGCACCTCCTTCAAATTAAAATTCTGTGTAATTAGATTAATTGCCAAGCTGTCTGACCATGAGCGAGCGTCTTGGAGACTATCGAGCTAATGTCTCTAATTTCCTTATTTTGTAGTGACTGTGCGTACTTTAATGTTAATGCACTTAATTCATTTAGATACGGGTTAATCAAAACGCCAAGCATGCCAATTAGGGGGCGTTCTATAAAGTTCCAGCTCTTTCGTGAGGTTTTCTGAAAGAATCGGTATATGATTAAGTTTATACCTAAATCAACCAAACTGTCACATAACCTAGTCAAAAGCTAAATGTTGAACTGATTCGGTATGATTCAGTTTTTAATTGAATTTTCCGGATTACGCTTCCCGTGTGTTGATTAAATCAATAAGAATGAAGTGTTTGATTAATTTTATTCAAAGCTCAAATAAATAACTTACGAAACCAATATACATTTAAAAACATTTATAAGGAATAGATAGGTTTCCTCTTGGGTTCAAAAAAACCTGACTTGGGATATTTAATGGTTCCGATGGATTTTTAATAGCAGATTTGGAGGCTGGTTCTTAAAATAGTGCTGGATATCGATTTCAATAAGAGTTTATATTTGGAGAGTGATTGAAAATTCACTCCATATTTTAAAATCAAGTAATTTAGTAAGTAGTTAGCTTCCATAAAAGAAACTTGAGGGAAGACATACAATTTGAAATTTATTTAGAAATGCGATTCATAAATTAACGTTTGTCTGCAGTTTCTTAGACTGCTCATGATTCCATTAAATAGCTCGAACATCCCATTACAGTTCTTGACGATCTTTGATTGGACCTGGGTTTGCATCTCTACATTGAGTCTTGATATCTTTTCATTCGAACAAATAGTTCTTGGGGTTTATTTTATTGTTAAGTGCCTTTATTTAAAGACCGTATTGAGAATACTTAGTTGAAAAAATGCTCATAATTTTCAATTTCTAGTACATTGAAGAGAGGTCTGCGAGAATTTTATATTGCCTTTTCTGCATTTTAATAATCTTCACTGTCTTTAATTTGTACTAGCTTGTTCTGAAGGTTATATTCTTGGAAATATTTTCCTAGAGCGGCCTTGAATTTGGGTTAACTATAGCAAAGTAAACATCCACCGATTTAAACAAATAGGATTTTTAGCATTACCAACTTCTGCCCGAGTTTACTGTCTCTGACAGGAATAAGATTTCAAGCTTCATAATGTTTCAGCAATTACGCATGTTCTTAAAAATTTAAATAAATGGGATTTTCAAGGCATGTCACTTTTCAATATTCTTGTATATGGATTTCGCAGTCACGTCTTTCACCAGCCGATTTTGATCTATTTCATAGAGGAAAAAAGCATTCATTTAAAAATATGCAAGTTTATAAGACGGAGTGGTTTTGCCTATCCTATCTTAGTAATTTAGCATGATTTTTGCAAAAGTTACAGGGGATATATCTTGAAAATCTGTCTGTTCGATTCTAGCAACCTTTTGATTAATTTCTTTGTCTTACCTTTTATTAATTATCCAAATCTAAAAATCCAAGAATGATAGTCAACATTGACATTGGTAAGACAAGAAGGTTGGAGCTTAGAAATAAAAGCGAACGAAGAATAGAATAAGAGCAGCTGCATTTGGCATTTACTTAAATGCCAGATCAACAAAATTGAAATCTGTGGGACTATTGGCCGCAATATGAATTTAAAGTATTTCACAGATCTACCATAAAGATAACAATATTTGAACAAGCCTAACTATAAAATCCCAGAATGAGTGTTCCGAAAGGTAAAGAATAATAACAATACGACATTTCAATCGAGGGAGTAATGTAGTTTAACTATTTTGATCTTGAGAGTAAATATTTGTGTAGAGCTTGATATGCTATTTGCGTCTTTATCTCTAATATTTTGAATGCAAATATGTGTGCATTTAAGTGAATTACAGATGTAATTAGTGCACCAGTGGAGTAGTCTGCTAGTATTTCTGTCTGAGAAGGCAAGGGTCACAGGTTTGATACTTATTAATCAGAATGATCAACTGCACTGGTTAAATCCGGCAAATAAAGGGCGTAGCAGAATTCGAGTTTCTCACCAAGGAGGATCCATGACGCTATCCTTCTACGCGGGATTAGTGTTGGAAAACACTTTTCTAAATGACCTTGCGGGTTATTATTAGTACGATCAGAAATTTTTAAAAAGAGTCAACTGTCCCCGACTATTTTGGCAGATACTTTTTCTTATATCTACTTTCGTTTGTCTTTTGTTATAATTTTCAAGCGCTTTTCCCTTCTTCAAGTGCAAAAATTGTGCTTTCCTAACTTACTAAATAAGAGACCTGAAAACGGTCAAATATTACATGTCCAAGGCTCCCAAGCCCTTTCGCAACAACATTTCCAAATTTTATCTTAAGATCACAGTGTCACAGAGCCGCCTTGGTGATAGGTTCGAATTCTACCAACTTATATATTAATTAGTCTTAAACACTGCGGCTAATAATTCCAGTTACTGGATATGAACCAATAAGCGTCGGATTTTTGACCTCTGAATTCGCTGATGTTCACTTTAACCAGCATAGTTCTTATTCATAATCGTTTTTAAAGGATATTATTTTCACATTTTTCAAAAGAAATCCCGCAATGTATGATCAAAACAAGGCAAATTGCCGGAAAAATTAATAGACTCACCAAGTCTACGGTCTTGTTTAATCCCAAAATCCGTATTATGTTACATTGAGAGAAAATAAAGAAACTCGTAATTGTAATGAAATTTCGTGGGTCACTTTGGCAGCACTTAAATCCACCAATAACCGGATCACATGTCTTCACCCAACCCACAAATATTTTAGTGTATTTGTCTCCTTGTGTAAGATTTTAATAGGAGCCCTTTTCGGTTTGGTCTCATACAGCTATACTCATAACTCAACAGTCATGTGATGATTATAAATCAAAGATTGGCTTTTGGAGGCTGATTGATAGTTAGGGAAGGATGTAAAAAAACAGGAAGGGAATTTTGAAAAATCACCTTCTACAAAGTTCTCGTTCTAGTTTTTTTCGTGACTCAGTCATGAAAAGAAGAGGAGAGGTAACCACACCACTTCCGGAAGGCATAAAATCACATTGATCAATAACGTGAGGAGGGGAAGGATTTTCCAATTTGTTTCGTCCGGTTTCTCTCTACCCCCTTCCTCAATCCCCTCCTTGAAATTTGACACTTATAAAGTGCAAATTAAAGCCACTTCTTGGGAAAAGAAATCCCGGTTTTACTCGATTTCGTGCAAACCCTCTTCTTCCCCCTTTTGGGTTACAAAATATAACCCAAAAGGGGTTATCTCTCTCTATCTCTATCTCTCTGACTATATTTTTGCTTCTCATTACTGATACAAATTGCATAACTGTAATATTACGTATACACATCACGTGCTATCGCCACGGTTACCAGTTAAATTGGCCTCCATTTTATTCATTTAAATTAATAATCTCAACCTCTCTATCGCTGGAGCACATGTTTAGGGAGTTTCATAATGGGAAGTTAACCTCAGTCTTCTCTTCACGGTTATATTTATCACTTAGGGAAAAGTGCTCTATAGTCAAGTAATACCTGCGATTGATATTATTGCTAAAAGGAAAAGCATTACCACTTTTTAATTGGAATATGTAAGGGGGGAAAGGAATTTCTGAGGATAGTTAACACATGGAGACATATATTTAAATGTCCAAATATATTCTGGTTGGTAACATAACAATGAAATCTAATTTTGGTCAAAATTTAAACACATCGAGGTTAATCTGTACAATCAATTATTTCTTTATTTTATTCGTCGTTAGTATTGCATTTTTATTCAAGTTGAAACGAATTATCAGCTAGGCTATTGTTTCAGGCGATAAATCATGTGATATTCGGCATCATTAGTGAAGTAAAGAATGATCCGAATCAGTGCTGATTAAATACAATAAATAATTTTTTGAAATGAAATTACTTAATGTGATTTTGTTTCCTCTGATAGATCCAGATTTATACGATGCCACTGAGAGTTTTCTTGGTCTCAACAATGGACAGCATCCATTTCGTGGAGGCCATGATCTCAAAAACCTCTGTTCCCCATCTTCCCTTTCTCCAGGGGTGATTATGCCAGGAGGTCAACCTCAACTCCCCTCAAATGCATTTGGTCCACCTTCAGCTCATTACCCTCCTGGTCTCTATGGTTCTGTCCCTCCTCCCCATCACTCTGCACAGCTGCCACCCTTGCATGAGCTCTCCGACGGATCTGATAGGCGTAGTATATCCGGAGGACCTCCACACATTTCTGCTCACACCCAACCTCCACCTCCTCCTTCTCATGACTTCAATGCAATGCAGCTGGCTGCGGCTGCAGGTCTTCATTATTTTTCTTCCACGAATGCAAGATCTGGAGCAACTGGATCCAACCAGATTGAATCCAGTCTCTATCCAAATGCTTTTCAGCCCCCTTCTCAGGCCTCTCAATCTACACAAGCTGCACAACAACAGGTATCACCTCAGATACCGCCAATGTTGAATTCACCAGGAGAATTTGGCATGCAACGGTGGATTAATCGATCGATTGCGTCGGAGAAGCTAAGATTGGTGGAGCTTTGTGCTTTCGTTGAGTACCCGTGTGAGATGTCAGATTCGACAGCTCAAGATTTGGTGAGTCAAATTCCCTGAAATGGATGATGAACAGTTTTTATTAAGCTTTACAAACTTAATCAGTTTTTACTAGCATTCATGAGTTAATAGATTCATTAAATCTAAGTTAAAAATTATACTCTGATGCCATCGAAATTTGAGGCACCCGTCGCACCTTCTAGGATTCCGCTAGAGATTGCAGATAGTTACCTTTTGATGATCCGCGAAAAATAAAAATAAAAATAATAATAATAAATATAATGATAGCAAATAAAAAAAAATAAATATAACAAATAAATTAAATTATTTGTCGCAGTTTAAGTAACTTCAATATAATGAACCTTGTAAAAATGACTAGGCATTTTCCAAAATTACTCTTTTGTCACATTATGAAAATACGTTAATTTTAGCCTTCATGCCCCTATGACCCAAACCCCTAGCTGTCTTGTCTAGACGAGTTTATCTACTCTCCTGTTTTCTATAACTGTCCCGTTTCACTTAAAGGTACATCTGCACTCATACCTCATGCGCGTCCTTGTCCAGGTGACTCATATAAACTCTTTGTATTTCCACACATACATACACGCAGGGATACGCTTGTCGGTTATCTGCTCGTACGCTTCCATCACATCTGTTCTCTTCCTCATCTCCTTCTTACTCTCTCAAACTCTCTTCCCGGTTTATTCAATACGCTTTGACCTACGAAACTCTGTTGTTTGGTAACTCCCAAATTGGTGACCTCGGTTCCTGTGACCTGTTACTTCTAAGTTTTGTTACTCCAACTCTTACACCTGTACTAAGGAGGAATGATTTCACTTTAATCGATAATATTCGATGAATACAAACAATTTCACTTTCATTAAGAGCGCACAACATCAACCTTAATACAAATATATATATTTTTTGTTAAACCGATAATGGGTAAAGACCGCGTGTATCTATTTGGAATTTTGAGGTCAAAGGATTTTGTCTGAGCAGTTAAGAACATGTCTCTACCTGTTTTCGATCCCACTTACAATTAGTGCATGGATTAATACTTTAGCATTATCAATCAAACTTTCTTTACCTGAATGGAATAAGTTGATTGTTTTTCACTGAAAAATGCCTCGTAAACTTGCTTCAAAAGAAATAAGATAATTCACCTGTCTACATTTTCTCCTACTTGCTTCGTTAAATATATAGATACCGGATAGGGGAAAAGATAATGCATAATGAGTAATAAAACTTCTTAGGCCTTTGAAGCCTCAACTTTAGTCTGCATATGTTTTATTATATTACATTGTTTGGTTTTAGATTTATCAATCTTTATTTCCATACCTATATATATGCATGAAAATATAGTCACTTCCATTGTTCGTTAGTTAGTAACTTTCTCTATTTTTACTCGATATGCAAAGTTAGAAGAAAGCGACTTTGTAATAATTAACTGAAAGTAGAACGAATTTTAATGTGAGTATTACCCATATTTGCTTGCCTGCTACGCTCTAAGTCATTATGTCCCAAGTATGATCGATTCTGTCATTAGTCGAAAAAAAGCTAAATAGTTTAACACAAATATTTTCTGCAAATAGTTCTATCATTTTGCGCCTAAGCATATGTCAGTTTGCTATGCCAAAATTTCCCTACTTTCCCAACACCGCACAATTTCCAACATTTGGTTCACATATGTGGCTTTCCCACAGCGGTTTTCTATTCCTCCATTCCATCGGTCCATCGTCTAAGTTTCTCAAAGACATATAATATTAATCCCGTTTGCAATTTCAGCGTTTATGCAGACGCTTACTCGAGGTTAGAGTCCCCGAAGGAGTAGGTGCATTTGCAATTGTCATAAGGATTAATGTATGGTGCTGGAATGCACGCATGCAAAATCGCGTTCTTGTAGGTTGTGGTGTTTTCCTCACCAAGCTGCAATCGCAAATTTTTTTCTTCCGTTGACCCCGCGAGTTCATGTGCGCGTAGACACTAACCCATTTGCGTTCACTGTGGGAGTACTCACGCACATTTGGTAGCACGACCGCACGCATGATGTATGTGGAAGTTGAATAAATGTGACGAATTTTAAGTTCTTCCGGTCTATTTTAGCGTTGTGTCCAGTGATCATATTAGTGATATAATTTATAAAACATGAGCTTTATTTACTAATTGAATAAGTAGAAGAGGGAACGATGGATGAGAATAATGGGTCGACTGTTCTAATTTATTTGGTATGTCCAGTCGTATTGGCTTATAGAGAAACGCCAAAAACAAATGTTTGTTCGGCTAGTATATAGACTGAAAATTTTGATCAGCGATTTGGGACATGGAGTATGGTTATTCCCTTTTCTAACTTATTTCGGTTTCCAAAACATAACAGGATGGTGAGAAGGTGAGCAAGGTTTTTTGAGGAATTAAGAGAGAAAAGTGGTGGCGGCAGTGGTGATAGATAGATCTGGATACTCAGGTGTAAATCTCTAAATTAAATGATGAGGTTATGTAGTCTTTGAAAGGAGGCCAACACTCAGAGAATAGCGTTAGCATAGGACTGTGAGCACAGACCCTGTGTAAGCAGGGAGTAAAAAGTACACAGCCGAGGTCAGCCAAGAGTTGCGCTATCTCAACTCATTTCAGGTATGCAAAACGACGCCTAAAACTCAATTGAGCATCAACTTCTGAATGAACCTCTTATTTTAAATCAGCCCGCAGTCAGTATAGCGTATTGAAGCCTTAGAGGAATGATTTTCGCGTTTTCAACAGTCCCATTCTTAAAAGATATTAGTTTGTATTACGTTCCTCAATTTATGAAGGTTTTTTATTTGTTGTTTGACTGTACATCGCTTAATAATTAGTTCACTGTATTTAACACTGATTTCCTACTGGGCTAATTTATTACGATTTCGGTAGGAATTTTATTCATATTTTTTTGCATATCTATTTATTCCTTATGAAAACAATACGTATTCTTAACTTCATTACCAAAAAAATCGACAGGACAAGAATTCTAAAATAGAAGAAAGGTAATGCCCCAAACAATTAGTGTGATTATTTTAATCTGCCTAGTATGATTTGGAACTTAGATTCATATTCTGCTTTCCCGCCTTATCCAAAACGAATAATGTTTATAGTCATAAACCTTCTTGCCATTTATTTAAATATTTTATCCATTGACTGTATTGAAGATTTTAAAACCTACCTTTTCCAATCTCCAAATTTTTATAGTTTCAAGTTGATATGAGCCATACTTTCTCTTGCACCTTTTATATTTAGACTTTTTATACTCAAAATTCCTCTGTTCATAAAGGGATAAATACAGAAACAGGGCTAGGCTTCCAATCAAGACTTTCATCTGGACCAAAAATTTGTAGCAGCAGTTGAAGGGAAGGTTATTTGCTTCTATTATCTGAAAAATATCCGAGTATATTTGATTTAGATTATAGAAGAAAATGAAGGAGACAAATCTTTTCCCAATTATTTATCCCAGAAAGTGATTTTCAGCTAGCAGCATGAGAATCATTTATCTGTTCTGTTCATATTTGAAATAAATTTGTCAAGAGTCGAATCTGTCCTAGATAATTGAGAAGCTTAATTAATATTGAAATATCGTAATACGAGGGCATGCTTGTAACGATGAAAAAAGTTTATATTTCATTTTTAAGTATATTTTGATTATAACTGTGAACTATGAGAGCAGCAATAAGGCACGATTAGCAGTAATTAACACAGCTCTCCACTTATACAGGTGGAGTTCATTAACGTTATAACGGATCATAGTTTAATGATTATAACTGAGACTAGGACACCTATATAGGTTAAGTTTATTGCATCAACATAATATTTCATTAATTTGTAAAATTGCACATTTTACGTTCGGAAATTTTTTCACAAAACAGATTTAGATGCTTGTCAAACTGAAAATTTCTTTAAAACAAAATGAATAATTGGGCTAACTGTTAAATTATGGTCATTATCTGAACTGTTATACATTCCTTTAAGGAGTTAAAATAACCTGAGCTCTATCCCTATCCTACCAGTGTTATAGTACAAGACAGACTACCACTTGAGCCGCCTTGCCGACCTGTGTGCTTATGTTCTGCTTTATATTCGGGAGGTCCGCCATACCAGAAGAGCAACAGTTGCCACTCTACAATAGTCAAGGGATAGGGAAATGGAGAAGGTCATTGTGAAAGTTCATGCCCCCCGGCTTTATATGATTATAGTGACGATGATGATGCTGGTGCTATACTCCGCGTCGTCATAGTTTGCGGTGTGGCATTTAGCGTACCCGACGATACTTCACTCTGACATTTTGCCTTTATATTAACCTCCCCCATCCCGCCCTTTTCAGACCTTAAAGTAATTGACTCATTATACGTCAATAGTCAATATTAATATTTGTCAGTAGGCGGAGATGAAATGTAGCTTGTAATATTAAATCCTTCTGGGTGAAAAAGACATTAAGAGATTCGTTTCTGCTGCTATAATTTAGATACCCACGCAGAGATACAGCAAACAACGTTAAGGTACAAAAAATTCTTATTTCATTTAATTTCTTTTGCTCGGATTGTACAATATTTGCTAAATAAATAGTTCACGTTCCAAAATTCAAATCTCACAATTCGTCCCCTGAAGTTTTAGAAACTGCCCGTCGATGATGTTCAGTGTTTATTGCTCTGAAATTTTTTCCCAGTGTCTGGGCAGGCAAATTTTCTTATAAGATATGTCTTAACTTACAGATTTAACACAACTGAAATGGTATAAAATTTTCAAATTAGCAGAGCTCCACAAGGTGCATTTACGCGAGGTGAACTCCGGAATCAGTAATTGAAATGCTACCAATTTTAAGGACTATTTATTGGAATATTTAGCTTTTACTCTAGCTGACAGTTGAGGGTCAACCCACTGATCGATGAAAGTATTGCTCCGAACAGTTATCAATATGTCAGGAGCAGTGTGCGCCCGCATACTAATAATCCTGACAGGCCTCAAGGAGATCACCTACGTGATGGGAGACAGTGCACAGTTAGCCTCTCTATCAAGGTCTAAAGAGAGTTATTGCAAAATCTACTGAATTTATATAAGAAATAAGGTTGCGTTGTTTTTCTTTTAAGTTTCATCGATTTTTATGATGTAGTCCTGAATCTGCAAATTGGAAGAATTTTGCATGGAATCGAGAAATAGCCATCTTATTTACTTCCCCTTTTTCCCATCAATTTTGAGAAAAATTACATCATTTGAGAGATTTTTTAACGCTCTATGATACTAGTTACCCTTTATTATTAAAGCTCTTTTATATAACTAAGCTTTTAGAATTTTCTCATAACATGGGAATAAAGAAGTATCGATTCTCGATGCGGATTAGTAAATAACTACAGTTGATTACATTTGAAGATGATGACAGAATACAAATGGGTATATCTCCGTCTTCATTCATTGATTTGAAAGATTCAAAACACATGAATATTTCGCAGGTTAGGCTTCATTAACCATGATAATTGAATAGTATTGCTTCGTTTACTCTGTTCAAACACATTACCACATACGCAAGTCATTATAATTAAATTGTATCTAAAAATATTCGCCATTGTATTCTCACAATTATTATATAAGTGCTTTTACGTGTCTGTCCAGTAATCTTAAAGCCTTGGATACGTAAGCATTCTCATTTTAACTATTTCGAAAACCATTTATCGTACGATATAGTTTACCTATGTCTACATCTATGCCATTATAAATATTTTAAAATATCAATCAGTCAGTAATAATGACAGTGAGAAAAAATAACTGTATGGTATGGTAAAAGAATGTTTGCTGAATATCATGGTAAGGGACAATTGTATATCTCTAAATTACTTAGTTACGTTGATGTATAAATAATTTCAACTTAAAATCCAATTGCAATAAACTGTTTATCATACAAATTTTGTGACAAATTCCCACATATTTTATCAAATTCCTAAAAAAATAGAAAACACATTTTCCCCGAAAGCCCAAACCAAGACGAATTACACTCGCACTTCATCAATTTTTTCTGCTGTAGTAACCGCACGGAAACAGAATGATTCACATATCCCCACTTCCCTGTTTGTATTCATCCTCTGGCATGGCCCTTTAAGAGGCTGAGAGAGGGTACCGAAAATGAGGGGGATAGAGGGAGGGAAACTGATTACTTCTGTTGGGAAGATGGATGATACTTGGTTACTCTTTCATGCATGGTGAACGCGTGGTACTTAAAGGAGGGCTCGATGGGCTATTTACCGGTGAAAATGATTGAACTTAACAACTGTTTCTTCCTCCACCCCCCGTACATACTTGCACAGCTGACGAAAATTAAGCTGCTACTACTACTACTACTATTGCTGTTGCAGTGTGCGCTTTAGTGCAGGATGATGCGTATGTTTGTGTTTGATGACGACTGTGCACACAAGGGCGT
>CAADRB010000015.1:2754250-2768558 GCA_900708905.1 Hymenolepis diminuta | reverse complement strand
GGGGACAGGGTGGTGGTAAAAGGAGTGTTTTACTTCCCCCTCTCTCGTCGAACCCTACTGTTGCGCTCGTCTAAGGGGCCCAATAAACCACAGGCTTGCCGTTTTGTCAAACTGGGAGGATCGAACTTTTAAGTAGCATAATTTATGGCGTGTTTGCTCTCTCTCTCTATCAATTCTCTTCAGATTGTGTAAGAAATTTTTCTTACTGGCGTGTGCTCAGGTTAAATGACTGATTCAATCAATTTTGTTTATTCAAGCTTGTCAAAAAGAACAATTAAAATACTTTTCAAGGCTTCCTTTGATCTTCGAATATCGTTAATAGGTAGAAACAAAAGGTAATAAATCTCACGTTTAAGTTAACTCTGCGAAGGAAGTCTGCAGAAACTTATCTATTATGGTTAGAAAATTCCGATGACGTCCTATGCACTTTCTCAAGCTCTGAATGTCAATCTCAGAAAGATTCATGCTAGAGCATGCATTTTAACAAAATTAGAAAGTGCGCATTCCAGTTCAGTTCGAAATAATGTCTGTGGCTACTTTAAAATCTTTAAAGCCTTAAATAAGCCATTTGTAACGCAAGAGTTTAGAAACTACTTCATAATCTATAAACAAGGAAACAGTTATTTCGGATTTAAATCCCGAAATTTGTGAGAACAAATTTCAGACATGATTTACCCAAATATTTGAATGACTACACGACTACAGAGTTAAGGAATTAAAAAGGAATTTTGAGGAACTTCCCTGTCTAACCGACTGAGTATCGGCTATAGTTAAAATTTAAACTTCACAATATCCTTTGCATTTCATCTGTGCAAGAAGACTTTAGGCTCAGAAATAGGGGAGATATTTTCAAAGAAGCACATATGTAATAAAGCAACCGAATTTAAATCGATATACCATTTGTAAAGTTGATACTCATGAATCAGGGCTTCGAAAATGAAAAAACGGTGCTAATTGCCAATTAAATATACTTTAAAAGCAAATGGTCTTCTCGAAAACAACAAATATTAAAATTTTTTGTTGTGATGCCTACAATATTTAAACTGCTCTTCACTTTGACTTTGCTAAATGAATGAAAAAATATACAGCAGTTTTAAAATTCAAAAAGTGATCCGCTAGGTTAATGGTCATCATAACCAAGCAAATCACAAATATGATCCCTTTATTTGCTGACTTACCCTACTGTCCCGAATCATCATTTGCACTTATTATTGTATAATTATTTTTATTAATGATCATCTTGCCGCCTTTAATAGGGATTATTAAATCATTTCGATCGAATTTGGTGTTTAAAAAGATGTACCTAATCAATTTCGATCAAGTTACATCGTAGTAAAGGTCAAGAATAAGTACAGATTAAGTAATATTATTACTTGACAGTTGAGGGTCATGCTAATTCAGGTAAATGGTATGCGGGTGAAATAAAAGTGTTGCTGTCAGGCCGAAACATCACCGGTGTTATTCGGTTAGTTTCGCTGGCTTTAGCAATAGTTATGACACTTAGACGTTTCGGGATTTCGGTGTGTTTGATGTTTTTATTGCATGTTTTGGTAATATCCTCACGTAAATACATTTGTTTTTGCGGTAAGCTACCTTAGAAACTCCGTTAGAAACTATATGATCCATTTGTAGTCTATTCAGAATGAATAGTTCACAAACTAGACAGCATTGATTTAGGTAATAGTCGGTTGTGATCATTTCATCTGAACTTATTTGATGTCCCATTTTAAATGATTTTTTTTTTCCATTTTTATATATTATATTTCAAATTTTGTATATTATCTTTGAAGAACAACTCCATTTTGACTTTGTGAAGAGGCGAAATATGAATCACGTCTTCAATATAATCCCCTTTTTAGTCCTCTTATCTTCTGCTTATAGTGTTCTTATAGCGATTTTTAAGTAATATTAATTTATGTTTGTAAATTAGAGTGAGGCAATGAATAAGTATTCATTGAAAGTGTTTGTAAATACAATAATCCAAACGAAATTAACACTTTGTAAGTTGAGGCTCTAAAGAAGTCAGCATAATCAGTAAGGGATTGCTAGAATAGCACTTTCATCTGTAAAGTGTCAATAAACTGGGAAAACGTTCTAGGGTTTGCATATGCTCTACTTTGTTATATTGTATATGTTAATTTTTGGTTAAATTTAAATTTTATCGAGCTGTTCCATATAAGTAATCATAATTATTAACACACTATAAAGTCTTCGGTTTGACCAGTTTATTATAACTACAGCAGTCTTCTTCCAAAAAGCATAAGCACTGCCTCAAGGGAATTTGAACCAGCAAGTAGAATGCAAGACTGCCAATTGTATGTGAATGTTCGCAGAAAAGGAAGTGATGTTTTTTCACTTCCGATAGCATCACTGTTCTAACAATTTCCGAATGCTTTAAATCTTATGAAAGAAAATGGTTAAAACGTCGCACAGCAGAATATGTTAGCATTAAATTCACCCTAAAATACAAATGGACATATTCTTTTGAGCTGAGTAGTAAAGAAGCAAAAATTCCGTATTCCACGAATCAAATGTTTTTATCCCCTCCCTAAAGTATAGGTATGCATTGGCTTGTCCGTATATCATTATACAAACTAATATTATAAATAAACTTGCAGTTATATACCATTTCATATATATATATATATATATATATGTATAAAGAAATTTATATTTTATGGTATGTAGTATCCATAGTTCCTTTTCCCTATGTAAAGAATAACTGTCTTTGACACTTCTCTCTATTTACCCTCCTCTTAATAGATATTTTACACATTCCATTTTTAGACTCTCAATCCTGAGTCCACACCAATGAAACAGCACAACTTTGCACATATAACAACCAACAATGTACATCCTTCCCATCCAGTTCTTGAGGAGGTCGACGCCAGTCAAATTTGGGATAAATTCCCCACCGACGGACTCAAACAGCGCATTGAAGAGGACTCGCCAAATGTCTTTTTCCTTGTCAAATTGTGGGTAAGTCGATTTGAACATTAATAAGAAAGTAAATTATTTAACGAATGCAAACTTTAACTGCCAAATATGGTGCAATTTCAGACAACCTGTGACAGTGCTGACATCATAAATTTGATGATTAAATTTAATTTGTCTGTCTAACTTACAAGTCAGACTTATGATAAATGTGATTTACTTTGGGAACGTAAAAAATCATTCAATAGTAAAGTCACTTTTATTAATACATTATTTACGAAATGATATATGTTATGAAATTTACGAATGATTGTAAAGCATTTGAAAGGAAATCCAAATTAGACAAATGCTTGCTTGTAAATGGTTTTAAAGTAATTTTAAATTTATGGTGTTATCTTGACAATTCCACCGGTCTCACATGATTATCATAATATGTATTAGGTCATGTTACGCATTAAAATGTTGAGCAGAAGTTAACAATATACCGAAACAAACATGAATATATCAAAAATTATTTTATATTCCGTTATGAAATTTTTTGTAAGCATCTACATTTTTGAATATTTTATTAGATCTCACTGAAATTAATTAACATCTGTAGGTCGGATAGGATTGAAGTGTAATCATTTGCCATTTTGCACCAACTGTTTTCATTGTCTTAGTAACGGATGCCACACCAATAAGCCTTTCTGCTACAGCTAGGTAATCCTCCTAAGCAGTCCGAATAGCGTCTAGCAGGGTCCCCTCTTATAAATTTTCTCCTGAAATTAGCTAGGATTCGCCCAAAGTAGCGAGAACAAGAAAGGTGCTGAGTAGTGAGGGTTTATTGATCCGTAAACGATGAGATAGTAAGAATTTCAGGCGAACAAAGCTTCGTACAAGTTGCTGTCCACAAGCTTGGTCCTTAAATACAAACAACGCTAATCTGCAGGGATACTGATTGCTGATTGGCTGAGGAGGCCTCTGCACGTGAACTCCACACCATCCTGATATTGGTGGCATAGTATTTATTGAGATCAACATTAATGGCTGCGCTTTTGATATTTTCTGAAATAAACGGTAAAAATTGAATGAATGCGTATATTATCATCTTTTTCATTAATATTACATGCTTTAACCAAATTCATGAGAAGTTAATTTATGCACGTAATTCATAAAATATCCTTCTTTTAAGGGTTCTCAAATATCGACTATCAGTTAAGAGCACGTGCGAATAGCCAAAATTGTTTCATTTAGTAAATGCAAATTTTGCATTAAATAGTTCACTAGGAAAGAAAAACTTTTACCTCTTAGATAGCGAAAAAATTATTTATTTTTAACTGCGTGTATATATTGCGGCAACTGTTTAAGATTTCATGAAATTATGTCACGATTTTTTAGACGGAATCGCAAATATGGTATAAATCTGTTACTTAAAAAATCGGTACCAAAATATGTGTTATATTTGGATGTGTGAAGGAGCAAAAACCATCGGAGTGTTGATTATTAAGTGAATGAAAAGTATTAAAATACGAATACATGGTCTTCCAAACGCGGCCGATCCATGAAAGGACTAGAAATCATTCTATTCCTTTAGGCCACAAACTCCTAGATGATATATAGTCAACTCAATAATAGAATTTTTACTGATTGTGAAATTAAAATTACATTTAACGGGCACTCCTGTTGACCAACTCAACCAATTTAAAACTCAATGATTTTAGTTTCCCTTCTAGATGTATTCTCATTGAAGTCCTTTAAAAGCTTTCAGGTAAATATGAAAGGATCTTATTCTGTGTCCAACTTAGGAGGTAACTTTTTATTTTCAATGATATCACACTGGATCTTGTGAAAAGCAAACTCACTATAAGAATATAATACGGTGAAAGGGTAGAGAGATTTGGTCCATGGAATTGGATAGTTTTACTTCTTCGTTTCTCAATGCAGAGGACTATGTTGCTGTTTTTGCAAACATCATTTTAATAGACTGCCACTGCATTTTATATCAACGTTAAGAGTACACTACGATATGTGGTGTCTAAACTCCCTTTGTCTTTTATGATAAAGTAAAGCAGCCGGAAATTGATTAATTGGAGCTCTATTTGGTCGTTGCTGTAAGGAACAGTGATCCCAACAACAGTACAAGGATATTGCCTTATTTACTGTTAACATTCGCAAACAGCTGGCGGCTTTGCACTTCACTGGTTTTGGTCGAATTTCTTTGAGCTTGGAATTTACGCCATGACGGTCGAATCAAACGAGGAAGTTCCTTGGCGTCTTGATCGACATGTTAGAATTCAGTTTAGATTTACATAATTTAGAATACTATTGAAATCAAACTTTGCAATATAACTTTCTCAATACGACAATTAGTCCTAGGCACACTAGAATTTATACCAGCGTGATTGTATAAATCAATGTTCAACTGAAAATTTCTTTTGTTAACTTTCGTTTCAGCTTGCTTTATCCTGAACAACATATTTCATTTAATCATTCTCGTTTGCCGTAAGAAACTTACTCTCCTCTATTCCATTTTCATGCACTTCAAATCTTTGCTGTTTTGTGTTGTATTTTAAACGAGTTCTTACTGTTTTTTATAAAATGTAAAATTGTTGTGTGTACCAACGTACGTTTACCCTTTTGATTTCCTGTCAGTGCAACCACTTGATAAATCTCTGCAGGGTTTTCTGTCATATTCTGTAACTTTTTGAAAGTTTGCTCTTCCCAAGTTGAATTTTCCTTTTTCAGGCTGACATTAACACAGAACTTCCCGAGAGCGCAAATTATGCGGTATCTTCGATGTAAGTCGCGATGCTACTGAAATAATTTAGTAGAATGTTTTGATTTATTATACCATTTATTGTGCTGATAGATTCGAAGGAACTGAAGATGTGCCTCTATTGGTGTCTACGCGTTTATGCTCCTACAGTTCTCCATTTGTCGAAAAATTGGAGGTAATATATTTAGCTTAATTATAATGTGAAATTTTCATTCATTTAAAAACGATATCAGTTTTATTTTACTAACAAACTTTAAGTAGCAATTAATGTTATATTTCAGTACGAAAGCCCTGTACTTGAGAACGGGCGGTATGTATATAAGCAACTGCGAAGTCCGATGTGCACATGTATGAAGAAGTTTATTGCAAAACTACTCAAACTGTCTTCATTGGCGGAAATGAATCAAGTTCTTGAGAACTTCACAATTCTTCAGGTACGCGCTAATCAAATAGGTACCTAATTTACTTTTTCTTGTATTTTTTACAGATTGTTACGAATAAGAATACAGATGAAGTACTCCTTGGAATCGCATACGTTCTGGAAGTTTCTAAATCTCTAACCGGTGCCCAACACAATATCTATCGTCTTGCCAAACCTGAAGTATCTTCAACAACCAATCAACAGCGGCCTCCGTCAACGACCTTGAACGGTCAATCCCCCCCAGTCACATCTGCAGGTGACACATAGCCAATCAAAGAATAAGCCCCAGAATTTATTAGAGCGCCCTTCCTCCCTCTACCTCTTCTTCCCACTTTTGTAATTATATATCTTCTAGTTTTATTCGCGGATCCTCTTACTCTCGAGCTGTTTGACAGTATAGAACTGTTAAGGTATTGCTGTCTATCTCTGCCTTCTGGACCCTCTTATCTTAGTGTGTATGAATTATCAATTATCAACATGTCATCCTCGAGTGCCTTCTCATTTAATTTCTTATTCTCCCCCTTGAATCCTTTCGTCTTATCCCCCAAGCGCCTGTAAAAAAAACAATACAATAATACAGACCCTTTATCTGATACATATATGCATTGTAAGCATGTATGATTCAAAACTGTCTTCTTTTTTGCTTTTTCAAATGGCAAATTGAAGGCGTATGCCTTGAAAAAAAATAACTTGATGTCGGGTAAATGCTTCTCACAGATGACACCGGAGTTTCGCAGGCGGGATAAACAAGTGGAATGTCAACCTAGTAATTCAGGCGGCGTGCAATGTAAGCAATCACTGATAGGGCACATGATCTTGAGAGGGGATTTGACATAGGCATATACAATTCAGACATATATGTGTGAGGTAGTATGAAGTTGGCTCCAATTCGTGACTAGGACAATAACTTGAAGAAAGTTAGGTTCATGCTTAAAAACTGTACTGTCATCAGCAAAATAGCCATTTTAATCATTTTCAGGAGACGAATGCATGCATATATAAAAGTGTCGGCCTCTGAGCAAAATTAGTATTTAATTGAATATTAGATGATATAATACTCAAATATCAATATGTGAAATGACAGATTACGTAAATTGCTTGATCAAGGGTAGTGCAAAGGTTGGCGATATCGATAACTTCATAGAAAATATATTTGCTCTCCTAAGTCAGACAAGAATTTAAGAAGGATATATTGATAGGGCTTTTTCCGCTACTTTTGCGGAAGGTTATAAAATTCTCGTTAATACTAAGAAGAGCTGACTATGCCAAAATGTATTGATCAAGCAACAAAGAGGATTCAAGCGGGTAAGAGAGAGATGAGAAACAAGGAAGATGAGACGTCGGTGTAAGAGCGGGCGTGGTAGGTGTGTGTCTGTGTGGGAATACAAAAGCATGTTATATGGACCACTTGGATATGGACGCGCGTGAGGACATGAGTGCAGTGCGGTTTTTATGAAACGGGACGGTTATGGAAAGTGGAAAATCGACTGACTCGTCATAGGGGCATGATGATATCACTGCGGCTTCGTGGATGAAAAAATCAAGTACTGTCAGAGATGATGCGAATAGAGAATAATTTGAGGAATACAAGAGATCCATCTTTCAATATTGTAAAATTTCGCAAAATAATTACAAAAATTACTGCTAGGTAGGAGAGGATTTAATTTCCTGAATAAATGATTATTTAACAGTAGAAATTAGACATTAAACTACTTAAATTATGAAAATACTGACATTGGACATCACGAAGGTCTAAAAAATAACACATTTAAACACATCCGCGTGATCGATGTTTATCAATGGATAGGTAATTGAAGTGGATGACCGACCCAGCTAGATATTTATGGTTAACAGCGAGGAATATTACAATGCGGGTTCACACAAGGCCAGTGCCAGAATACCTTCCCTCTGCCTTATGGTTTCTAAAGTCGGGTGGGAGAGTTTTTATGTATCTCAAGGTATCCAGCAGCACTTTCCCAGATTAAGAAATATAAAAAGAAATCTCAACATTTAGTGCATGGCAGAAAGGATGTGCAACTTAAAAACTGGGGGATTGCCTTCGTGAAATCATCGGAAAACTCAAACTCATGAACGAAACAATTCTAATCAATTTCTTTTCTGTGAAACTTGCAGCAAAATTTCAATGAGTAACAACTATTTATCAATAAAGTTTTTCGGTAAAAATATCCCACCGCATCCTTTGTTAAAATGAGCTTTATTTTGTTTTTCTGTCTTAAAATGGGAAAAAGCTCAATAAAAAGCCATGAAACTGTCACATCAAGGTAAATTCAAGTAGATTTATGGAGGATTTGTTAATCTATTTAATACAAATTATAATCAATTTATCCCAGGACTTAATATCACCAACGAGTTCATTTTCTATTGTTTTTGCAGCTAACGGTTGACGCCCAGAATTTAAAGTTTCTGGGTGAGTGCCCACATGGAGATAGAAAAGAAAACCGACATCTCTCCAGGTTTTAGAATAACAATATAAAAATATTCTCTACTTAAGTAACATATTGATTAATCTAAATTAATTATAATATTCCTATTTTACTTTAATATCTATTCAAGTTCATTTTGTCAGAAATTTCAGATATTGAGTTGATGTACTAAATAAACAATCAAAGTAGTACACTTTCTTGCTTATAACTTGAAAGTGTACATTCGGTATATGAAGAGGATCACTTAGTCTATTATTGCTTGGATAGTATTATTAAAATAACAATGACCTTTTAATTGTAAACGCAATTGTTTAATTGCTTAGCACTAATTGGTTAATAGGATGCGTAGCTTTAAACTATGATTTTGGAAGATGATAACGAAATTTCCGAATGGATTTTGGGATTCAAACATGGTTTAGGGGATTTGTGCCGATATTTTTGTTACTTCGGTATTTGTTGAATTGAACCGTCTGCATCAAGCAAAAGTAAACTTATCATCTCTAAGTGTCCCGCAATGACAGACTAACCACGAGGTCGGGGATAAAATTCGACAATACAGTGATTTTACAACTGCAATTCACTTACCGAGGTCGCTGTTAGTCGCAAAGTCTTCCCAAAAAGTAATCTCCTCGATGGCGCGAAAGTAATCTTGCATTTCAGTAAATATTAGCTTAATTCTTGGGCAACTTGATAATTAAGCTTTAATTATGAGCTTGTGGGTTTTACACTCATATTTATTGATATCTGGTGGCTCGAAAAATGTTTCTAAAGCAAAATTAGGAAGACAGAAATAAATTTTAAATGGGACTGCATCTAGAATTGGAAGATCTAGATAATAAATCTGCAAATTAAATTAAATCATATGAGAGTGAGGAGAATGGATGCCGCCAACGTTTAAACTCACAGAGTTCTCGGGAATACTGCGACCAAATAGTAAAGAGCAAGCAATATGGCTTGCATCAAATACAAATAATAATGAAATTTGTTAAAGCCACACTCTACAACTATTACTCGTTTTGAAGTGTTATTGGGAATATCTCTGGTTCGAATATTTCACAAAATGGGCAATGCTTTGACCAAAGCATTTAAATTAACGTAACTCTTCAAAGCAGACATAACAGGCACATGTGAAAAGCATGTGCAGAAATGAAGATGTGAGTGGGGCAATTACCCCATTTTAGACATGCGCAATTATTGATGATAGTTTTCTCCCGGCAGTTAACAAATTTAAGCTAAATTGTGAAATAATTGAGCATAAAACTAGAAGAAAGCTCCATTCACGAAAATTAGTGCTACTTTCCACTGACAGTTTTCGAAACCCTCCTTAGAAAGACAAAACGCCTTGAATTGCTACCCCAGCTCTGGGGGCAACTTTACTATTAAAGGCAAGAAATCTTCATACTTCACTCTCCTCTCCATCTGCTGACTGTAGCATGTAAAACTACGCATCTCTGTGTCTAAATCACATTTGTAACACCTACAGTTACTCATCACTATTACTTGATCGAACTAACTAAATATAACTTGTTCAACATTTAAGGGAATTATTTGTATCTTCAACACACCTTAAGATATTGGCTTCTCCACCAAAGGCAGCACCTTAATCACAATAGGGCAGTAAGGCCGATTTAGAGGTAATTTGCCATTGTCGAAATCATGACATCTAGTGCAAGCTTATTTCGGCTATTAGGAGAAAGAATACTGGAATTAGAAAACTGGTTAGTGAGCAGCGGACACGGCGGGTTCGAATTTATCCAGGACGTCTTAGTTTCGCCTCAGACTAACCAATACCCATAGTTTGTTTCAGTCTTATTAATTCAACGCACACATCACTCCTGACAGCTTGACAGTCATGTGGACAAAACTTTTACCAGTCTCCACATACCTCTGTCTGCAAACATCGACAATATGAACTGTAGTGAAGTCACGTGCACTGCTGTGCATTCGTACGTGAAGCCATTATTTAGTTAATTAGGCGGTCTTGAGCAACAGCATTCTGTCCTCTCCCTCTCCCTCTCCCTCTTCCTCCTTCTGCGTAACCTGTAGCCCAACAATATCTCGAGGCCACGTATGACCTCTGGGTATTAAAACAGCATAGCAGAGAAGAGCATTACTTGACCAAACTGATATATCCACCAAACACCGACATTTAGCAACTAAGTTAGGTTGTTAGTGCCACCTTTCATTTAATGAGATTTAAATGCCAGTGAGAATTATTTCATATTCTAATTATTAACTGAAGCTTTTGACTCGATGATCTGTGTGAACGTTAGGAGAAAATGAGCCTTTAACGGAATTACTTGCTACCGTTGAGATTTTGTAACCGAATGTAAACGCTTGTATTGCATTTCTCGATCTCCGAATAATCTGCGAAGGGTAAAGTGAAGAAAAATACCGATTATAGACCTCAAAGACGCAGAGAAAACCAGACCCAAGTCAGTTTACACTGACATCTTAAGCTGGTGCGCTAGAACTCGAAGTTATAGATCCTTTTATTCCAATCACATTCTTCATACACCTTACTATCACGAGCCTTAGCAACGCTAAGAACCCTTTACAAGTTCTAACCATGGTGCGGCAAGTGCAATAGTGGAAATTCTCTCAGGAATGAAGAGGAGTTTGTAATGAAGTCCGATATCCAAGATCTCATTTATTTGCATTCTGGAAGAATTCAGTTGTCCTCTTTCACTCTAATAATACCACGATGCTCCAAGTCTTCATTCTCACGACTCATCTCCTGAGTAGTTGGATGAGTCCATTCTTGCGATATTCAAGGTATGTTTATCAGTCAATTTACCTGAGTTGCTGATCATGCCATTCTGAATCATTTGCACCATCTTATAGCCATGTTCGCGTAGACGGGACTAGCGAGTTCACTAAGGTTGAACGAAATTGCAGCAATTTTATAATCCATCAAAGTGAATGGGGGAATTCACAAGTGCTGCTGCACTTTAATATGGAATATTAGTACAATTATTACCAATGACACGGCAATAAACGTTGACAAGTTTTACTCACAGGAAGCAGGTGAATAAGGGAGATAACGAACGAGTTTGTAAGGGTATGAAACGGGAGAGGGGTGGGACACAAGATAAGCGGGAAATGAAGTCAGGACACAACAAATTCTTCACTACTCCAAATCGGGACCATTGAGTTTTCCATATGTCTAAACTGTGAGAGTTTACTTTGTGATGCCATAATGTTCAATCTTCATGCTCTGATTCCTGATTCACGGATGAGTTGATGTCCACAATATAGAGGGCTCATCGACCGGTTGATTTACTTCTGTGGTCGATCATGCCACCCCTATTTACTCGTATTATTTTACAGTCAAGAGTAGGCGGAGCAGACTAGCAGCGATGAATGGAATATTCATTGACCACACAATTTGACCTTGAAAATAGACCTTGAAGTGTTCAGTATAAAACAATCCCCAATGAATACAGATAAGGGATGCTCTTATGCAATGACAGACTCCTCACCAGCATGCATTCTTTGAAGCGGAAACGGTGCTCTGGTGATGTGCCTTGGGGATTTTACGTACCTGCCTGTCATACTTTTGACATTTTTCTCCTTTGGTAATCCTGCGAGAATTTCGCCTACGTGATTCCATTGTAATTATTTGTCTTACAGTCACGTCTCCAGATTTACTATATGCCTAAAAATTGGCCACTAAAAGTTTTTCAACATACTCCAGAGGTTTGATCGTTAATTGGAGCCTAAGTGGAGCGACTTATTACAACTAAGGCTAGCAGTTTTTTCTCCCCATTTACAACTAGATGACATATATAAACACCGCCCACGGGCAGACAGACAGCCATCGGTCCGCCGATTCATGAGTTTCAGCCACTTTTTCCATTAACGGTAATTACTACTCCCCTCTCACCCTCTCTCGTCTCATTTACAATTATCTACCCAATTTGGTCTCAGTATCTCCTTTCGCGTCAGGACAGTCGCTAATCAACGGCCGTGTGAAACTTAATATGTTACCTGAGATAAAGGCATCAAAGCAATTAAATAAAGGTATGCAGAAATAACTAGAACAAATAAACTATAGGAATTTCACATTTTTATGTGAGAGAATGGTGTCACATTATACACTGGATTATAAATATGAAATGATGTCATTTTCACCAAATTACAAACTTAAGATCGAATCATACTTACAAGATTCTCAAACCCCACACGGAAATTGAGATGAGAGTCCACCTTTAGTGCACTCTAGTGAATTCTACTTGGTTAAAATAATGCAGGTTAATATTACCTGCTATCTAGGTCGTTGGGAGCAATATTGGCACCGCCACCTTAAAGATGGGATGGCATCACTACCAAGTCATCCTAACTTCGGTCAATTCGGGTCTGCGCTTTCTCTCCCTCCCAACATTACCCCGAATCAGATTGTGAAATGCCAGATTGAGAGAGAGTTCAAAAGGGAGCGAACCTCTGCCCTTGTAATGCAAAATCTGCTCCAATTTTCACCCGCCCCCCTTGAGAGCTTATAGTGAAGCTCAAGCGCACTCTAAATAGTTAGGGACGAAGTATCCTCAGACAACTGAAAATATGTGCGAATCTCGTCCCAAATTACCGGCTTACTCTGCCCAGTTAACGTTACACTGAAATTGTGCCCCTCGTCCAAACTATGTCGTTCACAGGGACATTTCTTCCACTGGACTAAATATAGGAACCTACTTTCAATAGTAGCTAAATGAGGCAGCATATTCCAAGTTGCAACATCTTAAAATGCGAAAATCTATTCCTAAGTTATTTGTGGTGTTTGCCAAGTGGGATGACACTTTCAATAAATTAAATAACCGAGAAATTACCCATTCTACCAAGGTTCGAGTGCAAGTTATTTGTTTACACCGCGTCAATGTCTTGGATGGGAAATTGATCACTTTTGTCACATGATACATTTGGGCCAAGGGGTTGAAATGACAGTAACTACAATCCATCTACCGGAAATCTCCTCTCCGCGTGATTTTAAGTCTTTCAGCCCAGTTACTGCGTACATTGCAATTTAATGTCTTCGCAATCAATTTTTAACTAGTCTCTTATTTTAATACAATTGCTTCAGTTTGTCAATGCCCCACTTCGTTTGATTCTTTGATGCGGGATTTTTGATGAGTACGGTTCGCTACCCCATATTCTCCTATTCAAGAAATCCAATCTCCAACTTTCTTCCTCGGCTTCCGGACTGAACTCACCTCCGGCATATTCTGTGCTTATTGACCAGATGATCAGATTTTACTGTTGCAAAAGCCATTCCAGCCAATATCTTAAAGTCTTATAGAGAAGTCACTTGCAGGAAATCATTTTCATATAGCAAGACTCATTCCAGTCAACTCTAGTGAACGCAAGTTTATGTACTCAACCGCATTCAATCACAACTACCACTCTCAATCTCTACCCAATTCCAGTTCTTTCAACATTTATTGAACTAATTTGCTATTCACTTGCTTTCCTTGAATTGTATATATCAATAAACATTAAACATAAACAATTAAAAATAACGATAGTAATTAACGTATAGGCAGCTTCCACCGTTCAGGTAATAATCTTAAAAGACCGCGTCAGTGTGAAATACTTTAAATGCCAAGATCGATTAACTATTTTACGTATTTTACAAATATAATAATTTAATTCAAAAGTGTAATGTTCCGAATAAAATGCCTTTTCCAAATCGTGGCAATCTTTGAACGGAAACAATAATTTTACATTTATTTAATTTATCCACAAAACTACTCCCTTATC
>CAADRB010000015.1:2601788-2747027 GCA_900708905.1 Hymenolepis diminuta | reverse complement strand
CTTAACGAAACTCACTCTCAATCGGTATCGGCTTAAACAAATAAGAATAATTATTAAGTGTCATTTTTCGGCGGGGAAATAAGAAAAGAAATTACATTTTATCCATAGAAGAAATAATTATCATTTCTTCTAACAAGATGAATGCACATTTTTGGCCTAAAATTTCTTGAAACTTTCTTCTAACCATATTTATAATTTTGCTTAGGTGTGCATTCTGATTCAAATCAAAGTCCAAGGTAGTACTACGAATTCGATTTCACTAAACAATCATAACTGTTCAATTCTAGCCAACTTATGAACAAACATGGCCGATTCTTCCTCCAATCATTGTGGCAACCAATGGAATTCGAAGGTGTTGGGGGCGGTTTTCTCCCAAAAGCACGTACGCATATGACGTATTGGAGAGTATTTCCGTCTAGAACGGAAAAGGTGGCCGTTTTATACGGAAAAGGACAAACAAACTTATGGAAAGCTTAAGTAAATTATGGTGTATCTATTTACTGTTTTGGGGAATAAAGTAGATTTAGAGCCTGGCGTATGAATTGGTGTGCTGCATTTGGGAATACTTTCCTTTCTCTTTACTACCAATTCGATTCCATGTCGATCAGTAATAGAAGCTGATTACGTTCATTTCAATTTTTAACTTATCCATGTTTCATCAGTAACGCTCAAATGATCTACATATGCGAATTTAGGTAGTTGCGTGTGTGGTTTTCCAGCGCAAAGTAGATAAAAGAATTTAGTTTCCGGGATAAGTTTTGATATTTCGAACCTAACTGCTGCTACTAGATTAAAAAATTCTCCATTATATATCCACCTTCACTTGCTGAACACAGGCATTAAATTATGGTTTCTGTGACCGAACGAGACTTTTAATTTATGTTTGCAGAGATTCTCCTAGGGTCAAGAAAATTGCTAACTGGATTTGTGAAAGGAGGATAATAAAATTTAAATACTTCCTCTGTTCGCTGAGATTCGATAGTGTTTTGTTGCGATTGTCTAATTTACTGTCGGTTACCAGTTTCAAGTGAATTTATGATGTTGATAAATATTTCGTGAATAGCAAAATTTAGTTTTAAACAGCGATCTTAAATAAATTAGCTATATTCAAATTTAATCAAGTGCATAATTTTATTAATAAATTAAAAATACAATAATTCTAAGATTTGCATTATTATTCACCAAAATTAGCTTCTATATGTAGATCATTTGAGCGTTACTGATGAAACATGGATAAGTTAAAAATTGAAATGAACGTAATCAGCTTCTATTACTGATCGACATGGAATCGAATTGGTAGTAAAGAGAAAGGAAAGTATTCCCAAATGCAGCACACCAATTCATACGCCAGGCTCTAAATCTACTTTATTCCCCAAAACAGTAAATAGATACACCATAATTTACTTAAGCTTTCCATAAGTTTGTTTGTCCTTTTCCGTATAAAACGGCCACCTTTTCCGTTCTAGACGGAAATACTCTCCAATACGTCATATGCGTACGTGCTTTTGGGAGAAAACCGCCCCCAACACCTTCGAATTCCATTGGTTGCCACAATGATTGGAGGAAGAATCGGCCATGTTTGTTCATAAGTTGGCTAGAATTGAACAGTTATGATTGTTTAGTGAAATCGAATTCGTAGTACTACCTTGGACTTTGATTTGAATCAGAATGCACACCTAAGCAAAATTATAAATATGGTTAGAAGAAAGTTTCAAGAAATTTTAGGCCAAAAATGTGCATTCATCTTGTTAGAAGAAATGATAATTATTTCTTCTATGGATAAAATGTAATTTCTTTTCTTATTTCCCCGCCGAAAAATGACACTTAATAATTATTCTTATTTGTTTAAGCCGATACCGATTGAGAGTGAGTTTCGTTAAGACACTCGTGTTGACTATAATGTGTCTTGTGGTCTGCCGTGGGTTATTAGCTTCTGTGTTAAGTTGCTATATTACCGAGTTTTCTAGATTGTTGACTCTGCGAGATTACTACCAGAACTCCTAGTTGGTCACGTCATAGCACATCTGCTTCAACCATTACTACTTTTAAGTGCGATAACCTATAGTTAAAATTCACAATAAGAGGAATGGCCATACAAATGATAAATTAATCCTAAATCTCTTCATTCAGTTAACTTTAGCTTGATAGTGCTGTAAATTCGATTTAAGGAACACAATTAAAATTGTGAGTAGAAGATAATTTTCAAATTACACTTCTAATATCACACAATTTAAAGAACACTGTCAAGCACTACCATTTCTCCACAAAATGGTAGTCTAAAGAATACCATTATGTTTCCATTATCTAACTCCTGCCAACCACCTCCTATATCCATGAACTTCAGTCAGCTCCTGTTTACCTCTAGGTCATTCTCCCTGTTTCTATCCAGACACTTCAATTGACCTCTGCGTTTGTAGCTTGCTCTCTCTCTCTCTCTCTTCTAACTCCTTGCAGTTCTAAAACAGTTGATTTTCCATTTACAATCCGCAAAAAGGTGCATTCGATCAAAAGTAATTAGATAATACAGTATTCTTATCCCAATAACAGTTTGAGTGGAGGGTGGATATCACTCATTATTGCATTCATCAAAGAGAGGAGGGGAAAGGAAGTGTGAAAACGTAGCCTTGAAAAGCACAAAACTTCATTTACCACCGGTTTGAAATTCTGGAGTATTCAAGTCAGTAGTCTTGAGGGCAATTGGACTATAAATGTATTTACTGTTGGTTGTTAAGAACGAAGATTCATGTTCACTTCCATTTCTATTCTGACTGAAAGAAGCCAATTTTATAGATATTCTAAATAGAGAGAGAGAGAGAGAGAGAGCACACACCTTGATTTGTTCAAATTTGGCAAATTGAGTGGCAGCAGGCATATTGTAATCTCAATTTATTTGTAAATGCTATTTAGAGTTCCCCTTAGCCAAGCAAAACCAGTTACAAAACCAAACACCATCTGTGCCGTTGTTCGTCATAATTACAACGTCAGTCACATATCTACATAGAAATGTGGTACGCACAGGTCATTGGTGTGTACCTTGATATTGAACGAATTCAAAAATGCTCATTTCCTGTTTCATGAGGCTCCCGAAAAAGTAAGTAAGAGCAGGTAGTTGAAATAAATTTGTTAATGTTTTTGCAAATGTAAAATCTGTAGCAAGGAAACATTTTCTGGAGCGTGTAAATCAACTTACCAAATAATTTAAGATCATGGCTGAAGTGGGAAAACTTCCCATTGACAACTACATTAAGATGGTAGATCGGAGCTTAACTGTTATCCTCGGACTGCGTTGGCAGTAACGCGTATCACACATTACAGATGAGCATTTATGAGTTAGGCGGTGGATGAGATAACTTTCAAATAACACTTGATTGAGAGTGAGCTTATTTATTTTTAAGTTCTGTGCGCAAATTTACTTCGAATGGATAGTCGGATGCTAAATAAATGAATAAAAAGGATATATTAAGCACAAGAGATACTGTAAATGCTTCCACAAAACAAACACTTGTGACTAAAATTGGGCTTCGAAAATCAGTTCTGATTTTGTTTACAGCTTTTCTTGTTTAATAATTTAAATCACACCAGAGAGGGGTGAGAAATGATATCAGATATTAAGACAGCTATGTCTAGATGACGTGACGAACTACTCGTGCACAAAATGGACAATATGAACTGATATAAAGTCACTAAGAATAACATGTTCAAATGAGACAAAACCCTGTTTATTTCCTACTTGCTAACTTCTCCTCCACACTTCCCTAGTATTTCATACAGTGCTGTTTTCATCTTTAGATGCTTATTTATAACTCAAAGAAATGTTCTTGTCAAGACAGGAGTAATAGCAATAAGAATAATAATGTCACATCGCGTTGAAGTACTTCAACACCATTTTCACAACTCAAATTTCCCGGCTACACATGCAAATACAGATTAAGGTATATGCTATATAGAGAAGACGGCTTATTTTGAGGACAATAACGGTTAGTTCCACTATTGTCATTCACTTGAGTCGCACGAATTTCGGCCCACAATGAGATTCTCTTCCGAAATTGTCTGATTACTGGGGCAGGAATATTCATATTGCCACAATTCAAGGCGTTATATATTTCCTTTGCAGAATTTCCTAATGTGGTTAAAGATAAGGAACCGTGGAATACCGGAAGAGATTGCTTGCTTTTTAAGTATTTGGAATTTGATCTCACAAGCGAGCTTCAGAAATGAAAATTAATTTTATATCTGAACTGCTAGAAGTCAAAACAAGAGACCGCATTAGAGTCGCAACATCTTAGTGCCAAATGGAGGGAAATGAACTGAATGTGTCACGCACATTACAGATGAATGCTGATGAAGATGCTTGCGGTAATTCATGGGTAGCGCGGAAGCACATAAAAGTTGTGTAATGAGATGGCCCATTTTGTTCGCTTCCTCTTGGCAACTGGTCGCACTATTCTCAATACCTCTTTAATTAATAAAAAAGTAGTAGACAGTTTTAACCTCAGCCTACTTTTGACCATTTATACAAGAAGTCTTCCTAATAAGATTTTAAACAAGCTTTATATTATAAATGAAAACCCTTACATGTACGTAAAGATGCAGTTTAGAATCGTGGGTCAAGTGGCACTCTTTCCAAATAACACTCATGGTGGATTTTAACAGCTCTCCTAAAAGGTGAAGGGGTTGTTGATGAGCAAAATGATTTTTGCGACTTCTTTCATTTGCAATGCATTGGATAACCTTGATAACTTGAGGCCCTTTTCAGCAAGCTTTTACAAATCTGTCGCCAATTCAGCCTAGTGAGCTGTGAAAAGACCTCCCCTATTTCCACCTCGTAAAAGTCTTTAATTCTGGTGGAAATCTGGTCATTCAACTCGTCAAATAGTATTTCCCATGACACCACAAAAATCTTTCACATGTGCTATTTGTGAAATAGCATCGGAATAATTGGAAAACCGGGATAGTCTAGGTAGGCATTTGGCGATGACAGGTATCAAGAATAAGTAGATTATAAATTCATGTCAGCAAGTGTGTAAACTTATTTGACGTCTGGAGACTTGTGATTGTGTGCGCCCCCCGAGAGGTGTGGTTTGTGTCTAATGATTTAGTTTCTAGGTTCATGGTGAGGCTGTGTTCTCGATATTGGGAACTTGCTGATCGGTCTATTCAAACTCGCGGTCGGTCATGCTGCCTCGATAAACTTTTTCTTCTATTAGTAAAGAGCAGGTATAAATGGTGGGTAGATGCATTTTCTAAGACTTGACAATTGATTTAATATAGCCGCATGCAAACAGCAATTTGCACCAGTACGATTCCATTGCAATGGTTTGCCTGAAGTCACAATTTTGACCACAAATTCATTAAAAACGGATGTGATTTAGCGTAATAATGTGATCAAAGCGTAATAAATAAGCACAACGAACTGTTATTTTCTTTGAAATGATATTCTTGTTATTCGCTTCTAGACTGGCTTCTAGACAGCCACCCCGACAAGTCAATCGATTTTCAGGCCTTATGACTCATGGAAAGAAAGGGGAATATCTAGTGCAGATTATTGGGATATTTGAGTGCCATCCCTCTGTCGTCTTCAACGTGGTGGAAAGAGTCTATGCGACACGTAGTGCAACCATTGAACCCAGAGTTTTGTTATGGCACATGCTTAAGTAAATAAATCTTGACTTTTAAATTCATACTGCTTCTAATGAGAGTTTGAAACAAATAAATTTGTTAATTTTTTGTCGTATATAGGATTTCCTTTGCCCCACTCTTTCTTACCAACGGTAAAAAGGTAGCTTCTCTCGTATGTAACAACGATAATACATTCAAACCTCAATTGCGCCAGATGTTCAGGTCGCCAGACGCGTGATACTGGTTTGTGTTGAAGTAATCGGCTAAATTATCTCACTAACAAGCCTCACGTCACAAGTATGTCGCCGAAGTCGAAATATTGAATCATATTTCAATTGGACCCGACAAGGCTTCCTTTCCCTATTTATGCAAAAAGGTTAAAATATTGAAGTGAAGCAGCTTTGGAATCCGCACGATCCTTTTTCCTTTCTTGTGCAATTGTATCATTTCTAATTGATGCGACCATGTATTGTACATTCAAGCACTCTCTGGAAGTATATCGGGGACCTTTGAAGATAGAGCACTAAGTGATGGGACTATTGGTAATGGTAACTTTCCCTGCCCTTAACACGATTCCGTATTCGGCGATTTATATGGGGATTATTTTAAAATAAAGAAATTTCCTGCGAAACATTTCCCATTCACATATTGCATTTGAATATCAGCGCAACATTTGATAATTGCATCACGATTGCATTCGACGAAAATTTATTTACAACTTTGATGTTAACTGTAAGTAATTTATAGATTTTCTCAAACAATGAAGGGGATCATCATCTAATTGCAACACTATCATATAACTAATATCAAATACTGTAGCATGCACTCAGATATTCTGAATCGTTAAATATCACAAATTACTTTAATATCCGGGTTTATTTGTCGATCATCTGCTATTATATGTCAGTGGCATCATTACATATCACTTTGAAATTTAAAAGAAAACAACAGAATGGGATCACCATTTCCGAGTTCTTCTTGTTCTCCTACTCTATTCATTATTAATCCCCTTAATCCTACCTAAAATCGCGCTTGTTTCCAGTTTTGTTCTTTCTTAACTTCCTTTTGAATGCTTTATGCTCTAGGTCCGGTGAGATATTCAACTGAAGGATGCTGATCAATATCCACGCTACTGTTAAATAAGGGTGAAATTATATTCTTCACAAGTGCACTTCGCTTCATGCCAACGAAATGCCAAGTATTACTTCTTATATTGTTTATTGAGCATTATCAGACAAAAACTCAGAGAGCAACTCTAAACTAAAAGAAAAGGCACATAGGAAACAAACTGACAATACTCTTAGAAGAACAATTTAGTATCCAATGCTGTTCTACTATGATCCACTTGAAGCAGAAGTGTTCATGTTTCTAAGGCCTGATAAATACTCATATGAGTTGGTATTTTCGATTGTACAGTTTAAGAGGCTCTTCCACTCCGGTTTCTTGTTCAGTGCTTAACTTGGTTCAGTGCTGAAAACAGGGATAAGGACATTTATTTTCTTCTATACACCTCATTAAATCAATCCAACACTCCGAAATTTTTGTGGTCTCATTTGCACAGTTCTGTAATCCCGAGTTGCTGACAATGCATTTGAAACTCCTGCCTGTTGTTTTCACTGACGGCATTTCAAGTTTACCTCTCTCATAACGCCTTTATTGCGCGCTTTTCAAAACTGCAATCAAATCAACTCGCTTACATACAATTGTATGAGATCACATGAAGTTATTTGGAAAAAGTAAATGCTTGAGTACATCATAAAGACAAGTTGATCTTCTTCATATAAACGCCATACTTATACAGAAATCGGGAAATATTTTCCCACATTAAGACTCATAACTTTGAAGGTGTGAAATTTGTCCAAAATATTGCCTATCAATGTGGCCTTTCACAGCCCCTGAAACAAGCTTGACCTCCTAGGTTAACAAAAGAAGTGTTGCTATGACGTTTGCTTTCGCCAACTGTGATTTCCCTCTTAGTCTCTCATATCTATCCTTTGTGCTACTCGAAACGAGTCACCAAATCACCCGGAGTCAGTGTCTCACCACATTATGACATGAACGTTCGGTCAAGATATTGTCAGAGTATACAAACATGCGAAAGAGGTGCGAAAGACATGTTAGGTGTTCTCATGAGGGATGGGAGGATTTTAAGAAGACGTCAAGGCAGAGTTGTGGTGACGTTTACAAGGATGCAAGTAAGTAAGCTTCTTTAGCGCTAAAACTTACCAGGGCCGAACAATTGCCGTGTCATTATTAACATTGTAAAATCATGCCATTGCAAGACTCAATGAAAAGATGGTAGAAAAGTTGAAAATGCATTCAATCTTCAACACAACACACCGTGAGCTTAATTTATTTTCCACATACCTTAGTCCTTATATAAAGTGTCCACTGGGAGCTTGCATTTAATTTTTAAATAAATTGCCTGAATGTGAAGGAGGTACTAGATCAATTTTCACATTCAGGAATTTCACATTTCTGATAACACTGTCCACATTTATTCTCCTTGACTGAAACTTCCCAGCTTGAGGCGATCGCTGAAAAGTTGGAATAAAGTAGAATTCAATAAGGAATCGGGTAGCGCCGAAACATATGTACAAAATTGGGCAATGAGATGCCACATTCTGTTCACTTCGCATTAACAACTGATGGTTATGTTACTTTCACTGGTAATGTCCTAAATCCTCTACAAGTGTCATGTGGAGTGAACTCTATAAAGAGGAAGTGATGTGAGACAACAACGATTTTATCATGGGAATAGCGATTGGATGCAAAATATTTAAATCATATAATCGACAGCTGGTTCATGATTAAGAATAAGTTTGGGGGTGTGTAGAACCTTTGACGAAGTGTTCAAGATGGGTTGCCCAATCATTAAAGACACCGCCCATCAAAGGTGTTGTTGATAGAAATTTCCGTGAGAATACAAGTTGGAGGGTCCGGAAACATGGTCTCAAATTGCGCAGAGTTATTGTTTATGCTACGTAGCCTTCCATTTTGAGATTTACAGTTTTGTATGCACCATTAATGCAAGTTGACCTTTACCAGTACTAAAATCTTTCGAAGAATGAGTCACTTAATGATTTTGATTCTGCGTCTATGACTAAGACACGGTCTTGCTTGGCATGCCATCACCTGAACACTAAATATCCACCAATTTGAATCGAAATTGTTTCTCCTTCTCTCTAACTCTTCACCAACACTCTTCAACGTGCCTTAACGTCAGATGTACATTGAGAATAAATTGGCGGCAGTACCTACAGTAAATATTCATCCTTAAAAGAGGTCAAGAAGAAAACGAGCAAGCAAATCGAGGTGAAAAGTCTCGCCTCTATTCGCCCAAAAGATTTAATTAACTCAATAACTTAGAAAACATTTAACGTTCTTTTCAACTTTGACCAACTTTCTCATCCTTGATTTAAATACTGCTGAAATTTAAATTCGATTTCTCAAATTAGACAACAACCTTAAACAAGAATTGCTATTGCTAATTTCCCCTTTTGATCTTCTAGTGTAAACTAGTCGTTAAATTAAGTGAAACATTATCATCACTGTACTTCGCTCAAAGTGAAACAAAACGATAAAATTATTGATTTTGGTCAAATAACCAACAATTGCATGGACAATTGAGACATTGTCTTGTTCCTCATCTCTCTTTTGTCCGCCTGAACTCTCATTGTGGCTTGATCAATACATTTTGGCCTAAACAGCTCTTGGTCTTGTGCTCCAGAAATGGTGTTGGCTGTCAGGCGCTAGTTGTTATCCTAACCTCAACAAACTATTTCTTTAATTTGCATTTATGAGTGTCTGATTGGTAATACGGGCTCACAAGATTGTGGTGCAGTTAAGTGCTCAGGCCAATCCTGGGCACTGAAGTTCTGCAAGTTTTCCAGGTAGGTACAAGCATATCTTGAGGATCAGATGAATGTCTGTATCAGTGACCCACTGTCACCAACTGCCTGATTGTGGATTCTTATTGAGGTTGGGGTTTTTAAAACATGGACAACGTTTGAGTCGGATTTTATATCCGTATTGTTTAAATTAGGGAGGCTGTAATGTTATCGCAGTTTACAATGACAAATCGACCTATTAATAACGCTATTTCAGTCCTTATAGGATTCTCTTTATGAAATTCAATTAAATTTTGCGGACATTAAACTCGTGTTAGTGCTGCAGGACCCATTTCACAGAGGGAAAAGAAAACTACAGAATTGCCTGTGCATTGAGTGTATTTTAACGTGTTAAGTTGAGGTTGAGGNGATAAGGGAGTAGTTTTGTGGATAAATTAAATAAATGTAAAATTATTGTTTCCGTTCAAAGATTGCCACGATTTGGAAAAGGCATTTTATTCGGAACATTACACTTTTGAATTAAATTATTATATTTGTAAAATACGTAAAATAGTTAATCGATCTTGGCATTTAAAGTATTTCACACTGACGCGGTCTTTTAAGATTATTACCTGAACGGTGGAAGCTGCCTATACGTTAATTACTATCGTTATTTTTAATTGTTTATGTTTAATGTTTATTGATATATACAATTCAAGGAAAGCAAGTGAATAGCAAATTAGTTCAATAAATGTTGAAAGAACTGGAATTGGGTAGAGATTGAGAGTGGTAGTTGTGATTGAATGCGGTTGAGTACATAAACTTGCGTTCACTAGAGTTGACTGGAATGAGTCTTGCTATATGAAAATGATTTCCTGCAAGTGACTTCTCTATAAGACTTTAAGATATTGGCTGGAATGGCTTTTGCAACAGTAAAATCTGATCATCTGGTCAATAAGCACAGAATATGCCGGAGGTGAGTTCAGTCCGGAAGCCGAGGAAGAAAGTTGGAGATTGGATTTCTTGAATAGGAGAATATGGGGTAGCGAACCGTACTCATCAAAAATCCCGCATCAAAGAATCAAACGAAGTGGGGCATTGACAAACTGAAGCAATTGTATTAAAATAAGAGACTAGTTAAAAATTGATTGCGAAGACATTAAATTGCAATGTACGCAGTAACTGGGCTGAAAGACTTAAAATCACGCGGAGAGGAGATTTCCGGTAGATGGATTGTAGTTACTGTCATTTCAACCCCTTGGCCCAAATGTATCATGTGACAAAAGTGATCAATTTCCCATCCAAGACATTGACGCGGTGTAAACAAATAACTTGCACTCGAACCTTGGTAGAATGGGTAATTTCTCGGTTATTTAATTTATTGAAAGTGTCATCCCACTTGGCAAACACCACAAATAACTTAGGAATAGATTTTCGCATTTTAAGATGTTGCAACTTGGAATATGCTGCCTCATTTAGCTACTATTGAAAGTAGGTTCCTATATTTAGTCCAGTGGAAGAAATGTCCCTGTGAACGACATAGTTTGGACGAGGGGCACAATTTCAGTGTAACGTTAACTGGGCAGAGTAAGCCGGTAATTTGGGACGAGATTCGCACATATTTTCAGTTGTCTGAGGATACTTCGTCCCTAACTATTTAGAGTGCGCTTGAGCTTCACTATAAGCTCTCAAGGGGGGCGGGTGAAAATTGGAGCAGATTTTGCATTACAAGGGCAGAGGTTCGCTCCCTTTTGAACTCTCTCTCAATCTGGCATTTCACAATCTGATTCGGGGTAATGTTGGGAGGGAGAGAAAGCGCAGACCCGAATTGACCGAAGTTAGGATGACTTGGTAGTGATGCCATCCCATCTTTAAGGTGGCGGTGCCAATATTGCTCCCAACGACCTAGATAGCAGGTAATATTAACCTGCATTATTTTAACCAAGTAGAATTCACTAGAGTGCACTAAAGGTGGACTCTCATCTCAATTTCCGTGTGGGGTTTGAGAATCTTGTAAGTATGATTCGATCTTAAGTTTGTAATTTGGTGAAAATGACATCATTTCATATTTATAATCCAGTGTATAATGTGACACCATTCTCTCACATAAAAATGTGAAATTCCTATAGTTTATTTGTTCTAGTTATTTCTGCATACCTTTATTTAATTGCTTTGATGCCTTTATCTCAGGTAACATATTAAGTTTCACACGGCCGTTGATTAGCGACTGTCCTGACGCGAAAGGAGATACTGAGACCAAATTGGGTAGATAATTGTAAATGAGACGAGAGAGGGTGAGAGGGGAGTAGTAATTACCGTTAATGGAAAAAGTGGCTGAAACTCATGAATCGGCGGACCGATGGCTGTCTGTCTGCCCGTGGGCGGTGTTTATATATGTCATCTAGTTGTAAATGGGGAGAAAAAACTGCTAGCCTTAGTTGTAATAAGTCGCTCCACTTAGGCTCCAATTAACGATCAAACCTCTGGAGTATGTTGAAAAACTTTTAGTGGCCAATTTTTAGGCATATAGTAAATCTGGAGACGTGACTGTAAGACAAATAATTACAATGGAATCACGTAGGCGAAATTCTCGCAGGATTACCAAAGGAGAAAAATGTCAAAAGTATGACAGGCAGGTACGTAAAATCCCCAAGGCACATCACCAGAGCACCGTTTCCGCTTCAAAGAATGCATGCTGGTGAGGAGTCTGTCATTGCATAAGAGCATCCCTTATCTGTATTCATTGGGGATTGTTTTATACTGAACACTTCAAGGTCTATTTTCAAGGTCAAATTGTGTGGTCAATGAATATTCCATTCATCGCTGCTAGTCTGCTCCGCCTACTCTTGACTGTAAAATAATACGAGTAAATAGGGGTGGCATGATCGACCACAGAAGTAAATCAACCGGTCGATGAGCCCTCTATATTGTGGACATCAACTCATCCGTGAATCAGGAATCAGAGCATGAAGATTGAACATTATGGCATCACAAAGTAAACTCTCACAGTTTAGACATATGGAAAACTCAATGGTCCCGATTTGGAGTAGTGAAGAATTTGTTGTGTCCTGACTTCATTTCCCGCTTATCTTGTGTCCCACCCCTCTCCCGTTTCATACCCTTACAAACTCGTTCGTTATCTCCCTTATTCACCTGCTTCCTGTGAGTAAAACTTGTCAACGTTTATTGCCGTGTCATTGGTAATAATTGTACTAATATTCCATATTAAAGTGCAGCAGCACTTGTGAATTCCCCCATTCACTTTGATGGATTATAAAATTGCTGCAATTTCGTTCAACCTTAGTGAACTCGCTAGTCCCGTCTACGCGAACATGGCTATAAGATGGTGCAAATGATTCAGAATGGCATGATCAGCAACTCAGGTAAATTGACTGATAAACATACCTTGAATATCGCAAGAATGGACTCATCCAACTACTCAGGAGATGAGTCGTGAGAATGAAGACTTGGAGCATCGTGGTATTATTAGAGTGAAAGAGGACAACTGAATTCTTCCAGAATGCAAATAAATGAGATCTTGGATATCGGACTTCATTACAAACTCCTCTTCATTCCTGAGAGAATTTCCACTATTGCACTTGCCGCACCATGGTTAGAACTTGTAAAGGGTTCTTAGCGTTGCTAAGGCTCGTGATAGTAAGGTGTATGAAGAATGTGATTGGAATAAAAGGATCTATAACTTCGAGTTCTAGCGCACCAGCTTAAGATGTCAGTGTAAACTGACTTGGGTCTGGTTTTCTCTGCGTCTTTGAGGTCTATAATCGGTATTTTTCTTCACTTTACCCTTCGCAGATTATTCGGAGATCGAGAAATGCAATACAAGCGTTTACATTCGGTTACAAAATCTCAACGGTAGCAAGTAATTCCGTTAAAGGCTCATTTTCTCCTAACGTTCACACAGATCATCGAGTCAAAAGCTTCAGTTAATAATTAGAATATGAAATAATTCTCACTGGCATTTAAATCTCATTAAATGAAAGGTGGCACTAACAACCTAACTTAGTTGCTAAATGTCGGTGTTTGGTGGATATATCAGTTTGGTCAAGTAATGCTCTTCTCTGCTATGCTGTTTTAATACCCAGAGGTCATACGTGGCCTCGAGATATTGTTGGGCTACAGGTTACGCAGAAGGAGGAAGAGGGAGAGGGAGAGGGAGAGGACAGAATGCTGTTGCTCAAGACCGCCTAATTAACTAAATAATGGCTTCACGTACGAATGCACAGCAGTGCACGTGACTTCACTACAGTTCATATTGTCGATGTTTGCAGACAGAGGTATGTGGAGACTGGTAAAAGTTTTGTCCACATGACTGTCAAGCTGTCAGGAGTGATGTGTGCGTTGAATTAATAAGACTGAAACAAACTATGGGTATTGGTTAGTCTGAGGCGAAACTAAGACGTCCTGGATAAATTCGAACCCGCCGTGTCCGCTGCTCACTAACCAGTTTTCTAATTCCAGTATTCTTTCTCCTAATAGCCGAAATAAGCTTGCACTAGATGTCATGATTTCGACAATGGCAAATTACCTCTAAATCGGCCTTACTGCCCTATTGTGATTAAGGTGCTGCCTTTGGTGGAGAAGCCAATATCTTAAGGTGTGTTGAAGATACAAATAATTCCCTTAAATGTTGAACAAGTTATATTTAGTTAGTTCGATCAAGTAATAGTGATGAGTAACTGTAGGTGTTACAAATGTGATTTAGACACAGAGATGCGTAGTTTTACATGCTACAGTCAGCAGATGGAGAGGAGAGTGAAGTATGAAGATTTCTTGCCTTTAATAGTAAAGTTGCCCCCAGAGCTGGGGTAGCAATTCAAGGCGTTTTGTCTTTCTAAGGAGGGTTTCGAAAACTGTCAGTGGAAAGTAGCACTAATTTTCGTGAATGGAGCTTTCTTCTAGTTTTATGCTCAATTATTTCACAATTTAGCTTAAATTTGTTAACTGCCGGGAGAAAACTATCATCAATAATTGCGCATGTCTAAAATGGGGTAATTGCCCCACTCACATCTTCATTTCTGCACATGCTTTTCACATGTGCCTGTTATGTCTGCTTTGAAGAGTTACGTTAATTTAAATGCTTTGGTCAAAGCATTGCCCATTTTGTGAAATATTCGAACCAGAGATATTCCCAATAACACTTCAAAACGAGTAATAGTTGTAGAGTGTGGCTTTAACAAATTTCATTATTATTTGTATTTGATGCAAGCCATATTGCTTGCTCTTTACTATTTGGTCGCAGTATTCCCGAGAACTCTGTGAGTTTAAACGTTGGCGGCATCCATTCTCCTCACTCTCATATGATTAAAAGGACTTTGCATTTCTTGTACTTTCGCTTGATTTCTTTACTTGTTTGACCATTTTTTCTGCTTTTCATTGTGCTGTGACTCTTTTGTTAATTTTAGTCGGGACATTTTTATTGCAATAGCATCAAATTATTTTATTAATAGGTTATTTCCAAAATCGCAAATTAAGACTTTCTTTTTTTCTTATTTAGATTTGTTTCAATTAAAAATATTTAAATTAAATTATTGACGACTATGGCGATAAAATAATGTTTTAAATTATAGCATATACTCGATTTCTGAAGGTATTTGCATTCATCATCTTTTCAGAAATAGTACTACTCAACTAGAATGTCTAAATATTATCCCATTTCCCCATAGATCACAAAACATGCCAAAATGGTTTTGAATCAACAGTGTATATATTTAATACCCTTGTAGTAAGCATAAGCTTCAAAAACTCACAAACGAGGGGGGAGGAAAACTGACGACTTGCTATAGCAAATCCGTTAGAAACCCAAACCGGGCGCGAGTAGTGATGTAGGTGTAAGGGGGGAGAATTGAATGGGCTTATGAAAATCAATATATGATTATTAAATACTCCTGCCGAAAGCGTACTTGGATAGGACGAGAGCGCAATCATGCATTAGGTAGATTGAGAAAGATTTTGAGCTACTATCCTTGTGTGTGAGGAGGAGAGAACTGAAGAGATAGAGCCAGAAATTATTCGGTTTAGTTTGGTTAAGCTGTCACGTTCTCATCTTCCTCTTTGGGCAAAATGGGAACACGTGGTTGCAAACGTTGAAGGACGTTGGTACAGGGCTTGGAGAAGTTGAAACGCTTTGACGTAAAGGGATCCACAACCCACATCAACATGAACAGAGCTAGGAGATAAGAAAATTATTACTTAAAACTTTACAAGAATTTTTTATTTATTCTGGAAAGATAGTATCAGATAGGAATCAATATCTAATCTATCCTTATTTGGTTTGATATAACGACCAATCTGTGCGTCCAATATGTCAAAGGTTATGGGTTTTATGGACAATCCGTGAGCTAGCAGTGAACGTAATGTTAAAGTGTATAAGTTAAAATTGGTCGGTAGAGAGGTGTCAAAAAGGCTTGTCAATTTTTGTATAAGGACTTGTAGTTTTTGATTTTCAAATGTTTTAATTATTTAAAGTATTAGAAAAGTTAAAACGCCATATGTGGGAGTGACATCCTCAACGTTGACATGAGATTCAATACGAGCCTCTTCAAAAATCGTAGAAGCGTTTATTGCCTAACCGGATAGAGAGGAAGTAATTATACGGATCCAATAGCACAAATCTCTACTTTTTCTCATAACTATTTCGTCTCCGCTATCGCTATGCATCCGCATTTCCAAATAATATAATGCACATTATATCCTTTAATCAACAAATATATATTATAAAATTACGGAGACACTAAGATGCCACATCCCTGTTTAATATAAGTTTTAAAACTATTTTTTAACGGATTAAAAACTACCAGTCATTTGTTTAGCAATCTCATAGCGACTTTTCACATACCTTTTAAATAAAATTAACTGATTTCAATAAGTAAAATCTGACTTCTCAATGTGATATTTATTTTTCATACTAATTCGTTCATTCATAGTCACGAAAGGAATTTTCCACCAAAAGAAGAGTAGAATAATTTGGCCATATAATGAATTAATCAAAATTAGGCAATTAATCTTGACAATCAAGATCCGTTTTATATGTGCATTGCATTTGTCAAATCAGCAGGTATTTAAACTGATTGTCATTTTCTAACTCTGATATAAGGCTAGGATAAAAAATATAGTCAAGGTAGGTATTTTATTTAAGTAAAAATTAAGTAAATCATCTGGATTTTTACGATATTTCTGTAATTATTTTTTTAAGTTTCTTGCTTAGTGGGCAAACTGTAAATAGAAATTAAAGTAAATCTTCATGAAGTATGTCAGTACCACATTAAAATAAGTGACAATGATGACATGAGCATCTAAGTCAGGTCAGGAGAACGGTTCTTATCGACAAATGGGACTGAATAGAATCAGATTTCCCATGTGGAGAAACTCGATAATTTTCTCTACCTCATCTAAATGGATAATGAAAACATCTCTCTTCCATAGAGTTTCACATTTCTAAGGTGTCCCGTAATTAATAAGAGACAGACATCCCAAAGTGGCATGATCAGCCTCTCAACTAAATCTACGGATATTTAGACATTAGATCTGAAATTACAAGCTTCGGAATGGTCGGTCTTAATGCTACAAACAATACTTATACTTTATAGTAACCCGGCTCGTTTCTCTGCTTTTTACCCACATTCACATTATCCAATTTTGAGCTATTTCACTATACTTGACGGCATGGTGCATCTCCGTTAAAAAGTGCATTTATTTTATCTGCTTTGGAACGAAAATGGGTTGATAGTAAATATGACTGCTTTATCTTCTATTTGCACATAGATTTAAAAAGTATATGTTCATGTTCTTATGTAATAATATTGATCATATCGGCATTTAATTTAAGATAATAACTTACCGAACAGACAAATGCATCCACACATTCCATAAAGCAAAGTCCAATGTCCTTTCAGCCTCTCACTGATAATTGCGCATACAATGCTGCCAACGGACTAAAAGACAAAAGCGAAAACATGTAAAAAGTAAGCTGAGGTGGAACTGAAAATAATAGCAGTAGTCGCTAGGGCGAAAATTATTTGATCAAAACCACCATTGTTTGTATGTTAGATATTTTAGCACTTATTAGTCTAAACCATTTTTTGTTACTGATGCCAACAATAAAATTGTCTAAAATGCTGAATAAACTAACTAGTTGTAAGCAAGATTGAAAATTTATGATTATAAATTATAAAAAATGCAGATAATTAACATAATTTTAAAAAACAATCTGAAGGTACTGAGTAACTTACCTGTGTTTACAGCCATTTGAAACGCCCCAGAACTCTAGTTTAAAATGCCAAGTAGAACACTCTGGATTGCAAAATAAGCTCAAATCATAAGAGAACTTTAGAGATTCCTATTGGTCCTTTAAGACCTATTTTTACTCATAAAACTAACAAGAATGGTGGGATTAATTCAGTCTTTATAGAAATTAACTTATTTTTTTGCTAATAAATCCTAAACGAGTTTTTTTAACATAACGCTCATTCTTCCCTTTAATTAACTTAACTTGACTTCCAAAAAACTTGTAGTCTTTGACTTGATTAAGATCGATTATTTATAGATATCTGACATTTGCATATAACGTTTGTTGGTTTTTTCCTCCCTGAACGCATTTCTCCAAACTTATACAGAATACGTAGAAGAAGTAAGTATTTTAAAAATTCCCATAATAAGAACTATATCGACAGAATATCGCAAAAGATCTACAAAATTATAACAGATTTAATTAAACATTACGATATGTATGTGCCGTTGAGCCACTCGGTGGCGCAATGATCACCGTGCACGTATGCCGCGTTAGAGGTTACGTTACGATATCCATTGGCTCACATCATCGAGCGAAGTGGCCAACCGTACCAAAGTGGCAGATTTCGAGTCCCTCACCAGAGTATGTGAATCATTACATCACAAGTTATTTGTTTAAATGGTAAAAAGATTTAATCATAAGATTTAACATCTAATGTAGTTTAGTGCTCAAGAAATCCCTCAATAAATTCCCCATTCAATAATCTTTAAACACCACGGATCTGAACTCATTTGGGAATCTATGGGCTATTAGAAGAAACAACTTTATCAAGATGACCTGAGTGACCATTTAATTTAATGAACAGGGTAATAATTTCGAAATATTGCTGATAGGAATTGATTCAACAGCTTAAGAGTCAAATGCAAAAGTTTAAGCCTCGAGAAGTTAGTTGACTATACTTACTAAGCAAAAGACGAACAACCCAAATACAAATGAAGCAAGAATCTTTTGTGACCATAATTGTACCTCCAATAAAACATTTAATTCAGTATTTCACTGTTCTTTGTCTTCAGATACTTCCTTATGATTCAAAATTGTATCGTTTCCCTTTATGGTGGGTGATAGTAATAGTGACAAAAAAATTAAAATCCAATTCGTAGCATCCAGAAACGAAGCAATAACACTTTAACTAGCGCTATTGCTTGTTGCCTTTATCCAGTGCAAAAAGTCGGAGTTATCAAAAAACTATCATTGTTTATGTTTTTTACGGCAGTTAAACAGTATCAGTTCAACCACTGATTTACAAACGTAAACCAGACTTTTAGACACCCCATTTATCAGCAATAATGTCTAAACATACAAAGAATTCTCAAAAATGGCCAAAAAACTTCATTTTCAGATCAACCTGCATCTTTATGGTTTTAAGATACACCATCAAAAGTTCTGTTTTTTTCCGGTAGATATTATGATGCAAGAATTCTCAGCAGTTTCAATTAAGTTTTATAATTTATTTAAATTTATATGAAACCGGAATTTACTATGCACACTGTCACACATAAGAAAATAATTCCTATATGTAAGATTCTTTATTTTCCTCCTTTTAATTCTTGATTCATTTAATTCCTTTTTATTCGAACGAATTGACTCACATTGCGGTTGTAAATGGCGCATAAGATAAACCGACCTATCGATATGAAAACGTGCGTCTTGTGTTGATATAGTGGTTTGATTCGTTTGTATAGTGGTGTTGTCGAGTCGTGTTTGTAACTAGTGCAATGTCTTAGGGAATCTAAGAGTCGGTTACGGTATCTTACAGAGGGCAGATTACAACAGCTTGGCGACGCAGTTATCAAGTTATGCGGATATGGAAGCTCGAATCTCCTCAATCATGAGAAATGTCTTTAGCCAGATGAATTTCTTGACAAAGGATCTCAAAGACTACGTGAAAAAAATTTAGGTATATTTCATTTTAATCCTCTTATAGATGAAACTTTTACATGATACACTTAGCACCGTGATATTTATTATAATATCATGGCAGATCTCTTCCACGCCACTCGAATTACCATGCTGTTTCGTGAATTTAACAGAAGCGACAATTACCTGTTCTCGTCCTACTTTCAGCCGAAGTTAGGTTAGGTCGTTGGTGATAACAGTTCTCTCTTTTACTTGGACATAAGTGAAGATAAAAATTTTCATTATCGTATAGGTATCGTAACTGACTTTGCACTAGTTTTCGCTTTGGCTCTCTAGAAGAAAATCCATTTAGATGTTTTATTTTCATTCTTGGTCTTCGATCTCTTCTATCCCTCTTGGACAAGAAACCTGATGTCAAGAAGTCTCGTCGCAGACCCGAATCTGCTGGTGGACTGTTAACTGGGAGTGTTCAACTTGAAAGGACCTGAAAATGACCTATCATCCATTGACCAAGAGGACCCACTCTCCACCCGACATTTATCAGAAGCAGTCACTGCCAAGATGCTGATTTTGGGGAGGACGTTGTCACCATCGAGACTGTCCTATCGAAGACGTCGTTGTCAGAACTGCAATGACAACTGCCGCAAAGAAGATTTATACTGAGAATCTTCTAGGAACAGTTCAACGAGACAAAACCTGAACAGCAAGAGAGCATTAACTCAGACGGGACAGAGCTATGATCAACACTGGCTTCGAATCTAATGTTGTGCAATTCTACGAATCGATGCGATACGAGGCTATATTCTTGGAGAAGACGATCTTCAAGGAGTGCTACGTTATAGATGGAAATATTAACCTAATGGGTCCAGAATGGATCGATGAGCTCAACCTTACCCAGTTCCCATGACGAAAACAAAAACACCAGACATCTACTCTCGAACCTACGAATGCGGAAAATCTTGTGAGAGGATGCAACCGGTGTCTACATGCTGTCGAAATCCCTCATCCTTCTGTTCATATTAAATTTCTGAAACCAGATTCTCCCAGGACTCAACTCTAAGTTTCCACTCCGGACACACTACAGACGCTGCATGCACTACGATAATAAATTCACATTTGAAAGGATTCGATGTTGCTCTACTCTAGCTTACAGCAAGCAAATCAGCTATCTCTATTTTCCATTAATTCCTGGTGTACCAGAAATGCTAGCTATGGACTCAAGTACACAGCTTAAATCTACGTTTTGCCTAATCTTGCTCCGACCGATCGATTATTCAGCTAAGGAGATTTCTCGCCGTGTTAGGACAATCCGCCGCAGCAGAATTTAGAGATTAAGATTTAAGAACAGCGTGTAAAGAGATGTTGTTATCAAAATAACTTTGAATTCCGACAAAGTGTGACCCGATGCGCGCATGTAGTGTGGGTGATGTTGTACATACCCTCAACCATAATTTAAATCACCAATGTACAGCTGCCATAATTACCAAGCCACGTGGCGGTGATATCTACGACGTTGAGAACGGAAAGGACACTTGATTTCGCGATCACAAACAACTCAGACCAGTAGGGTTTGATTTGTTGAATTGTGAAAACCATCATTCTCTAAATAGCCTTGATGCTATTAATTTTTTGTGTTCTATATATCTAACTCCTGAACAGCCTGTGATCCCCGATGTAGTGCAACGACGCGAAAGAAATGTACTACTAGGACTCGATGACATTTCCTTCGTCTCTCGGCCGATCTCACGACGAAGACGAACGGGTGATTAAATCTACGAACGGGCGTGTTACATATAAAAAATAATAATTTTCCCAAAATAATTCTTATATGTAAGATTCCTTGTTTGCCACCTTTAAATTCCTGTCTCTTAATTCCCTTTTATTCGAACGAGTTTATTTAAATTAGGGTTGTAAATGACGCATAAGATAAACCGACCTATAGATACGAAAATGTGCGTCTTGTGTTGATATAGTGGTTTGGGTCGTCTGTATTGTGATGTTGTCGGGTCGTGTTTGTAAATGGTGTAATGTCTTAGGGAATCTAAGAGTTGGTTATGGTATCCTACAGAGAAGAGTAAATTACAACATATACCAAACATTTAAGAAAAATACTACTGAAAAATCAAAATACTTGAAAGGTCTAGCTGGTATTGATGGGATATTGATTGTCCCAGAATTCGAATACATGAAACATTTGCGTTTGCTTATTAAGTAGAATACGTCCAATTATTACACAGAATAAGACTTTTGATGTGTAGTTCATTGGATTAGTGGATAATGGAAAATTTCCTGGGGCAAAATGCAAAACATATATGCTTTTGATTGTGTATTCTGATATTTGGATATCTGATTCACCAGATTTAGAAGCATAATGTGACTCTTTTGCAAGTTCTGTTTAAAAAACGATAAGACTAATTTCGCCACCAATGTAATCAGGTACATTAATCTGTGAATGCGACTTTTCCATTTAAACTAGAGAAGCGACATTTTTCATAATCAAATCATAAATATGGATTTGAAAATATAAAGGATTTTTTAATAAAACATGTTAAACTTGAGGGAAATTAAACATTAAATTAAGGGTTTCAGAATAAATTATTACTCCTTTATTATTAATATTAGTATTAATATTATTCATTATTTTCTATTGTCTCACTAAGAAAGAATAAACAAATTGGAATTCCACAAGTTCTTTACAAAATCTGCTTTTCTAATCAAGTTGAAAAGTTCAACCATTTCAACGATAAACAAGGTGAAAATCGGTGAAAGCTCCCAATTATTTATAGGCCAAATTTCATTTTAAATCACTATTTTCGAATCTTTTAGACAAAACTAACCATATTCGTGTTTTTTAGCATCACCATAAATTTGATTATTTAGATTGAATGCCAGTATAAAGCAGGAATTAGGCAGCCTAGGAAACCATCTACCACTCTTCCCTTTACAAGATTTTTTACTTTCTTTTCATTACAATTGACACCGAATTTACTACCGAGGACTTTGTTAAAATTATTTTCCACTCGAACCAATGCAAAACTTTAAGATTCTAACGTTTAATATGACTATCGAGTGTATTATTGAAACAATCCTAATGGCTTTAACATTAATGCAGTTTATGTCTTAAATATCAGTGAAAAGCTCCCTCTTATTTTTCTCAGAAGGTAATGGAGAAGTAAAGTCAAAAGATTTTCTACTTTAATTATTTCGCCACCTGAAAGGACTAAAAAGCACTCATTACTATACATCTTATTAACATATATTCTTACTCTTCAGGAGAGAAATCCCTTGATTTCCATCCTTCTTTATATGTAATACTGAAGGTCATGCATCTTTCCGAAAAATAATTCGGAGTTAAGCATTAACTGACTATTTCTTTTGATAAAAATTAATAAAGTATCAATATAACGAAACAGACATGTCTCGGATTTCAGAACACTAGCAAGCAACAAGTTTAGGTGTGCGTATTCTGTTCGTTTCTATTTTCCTTTTTACCGTTATGAATTATTTACTCCGTATAGAACAGATTAAACGATATTCTATAATGCCGACTATGATTCTCCTGATCATGTTCACTAGCAGCTCAATAATAGCAGCAGAAAATGTGATAGGGGCAACTTCTATATTCAGACGAATTTGGAACTTCGTTGATAGGCGCGCGGGTATGGAAAGCTATGTGAGGAATGGAAAAAAATGTTCGCACGTGGTTAAGTGAAATGGGCTTAAAGATGCGTAGCTTGAACCAAGCTAGTAACAAAGTAGAGAGGAAATTTAAATAGAACGTCTTAAGACGGTATTCCTAAAACATGCACGTTAGCCCTTCTTTAATTAATAAAGAAAGACGAAATTGTAAGTGGGCAACCACTATGAATATTATGCTATACAGATTTATTTAAAGTTAGGAAAATCTTTTAAGTGCAAAACAAGGTACTCTTTATTACATGACGCTACTAATGGCCATACGAAACCAAGGTTAACCATGATCCTATCCACTCAATTCAATCAATTGATCATCATCCTCTGAATATCTGAACTCTCACGTAGAAAATTTGTGGGGTATATTCCGAAATTTTAATTCTTTTGTTATAAAAAAATGAATATTTTACTCCAGGAAAAATTAAATTAATAATGCAGTTGTTAGTTATTTGCAACATTTACATATTTTTTAAATGTACTAAAATTGGGGGTCGTTGCCCATGCACTAATCTCGATATTTTGAGTAAATGACCTTCGGGAAAATTGATCGTCTCAAGTTGGGGATTTGTGGACTCTTTTTGAAGGCTAATGAGGGTATAAAAATTGGTGGTGCAAGATATAACGCACTTGGAAGGCAGTAGACACAAATCCACTGGCCATTACGCCTGGAATATCTTAAATTTTGTGAGGTATATTCTGAAATTAAGCGTTTGTGGGGTTGGGTCTGAAGTTTAACGTTATCGCAATTGCACTAATTTACAACAAAAGAGTTGAAACAAGAAAATTCTTACGAAACCGGTGAAAACCATTCCGTAGTTAACAGCCATATAATCGGGTCCGAAAATACGGCTGGTAGCACCGGGCATCAGAACGAAATTACCCGAAAGGCAGAGGAAGAGAAGACAGACCCAAATCGTGTAGACGACCATAGAACCAGTCTTGATTTGCACAATGTAGGGGAAAGTGAAGAGAAGGATTGCCCATGTCGTCAACATCATAGTGAGCGGTCCCTAGGAAAACATAAAAGTGAGAGATGAATTTTCATTTAAATCACTCATGTTGCGTGAAAACCACTATCTAAACTCTCGACTCCACACGCATTGTTCTATCCATGACTCACCTGCCTAACTTTAAATTTTTAATCAATACATCTAGGTTATCGAACTATTGCATATTGAGCAGCTTTCTGTTACAGTCTTTCACTGATCATAACTTCTTATCACATGACGCAATTTCATTCATTACAAATTTTTTTCTTTTCATATCTTCCGATATGTTCTGAAATGGTTTTGAATTAAAGTGAGTATATGGTTAATTTGAAATTTTAACCTGGACATGTGAAGGATACGCAACAAAGCCAATAATGAGTTGGCTAAAACATTCAAACATGATTTTTAAATTGAACTTGACAGTCTTAGGAGTACTTTCAAATGATTATTTGTCCTTAATGATTGTTGAAATTGAGAACGCGTTTTATTAAATAATTCCCTTCCACTTTTTCATTTATTTTAGTACCGTCAAAAGTTCATCCGAGTAATTTTCTCAATAAAGAACCGCCACCTTTGTTTTAATTAATTTTAGCTCTTTTATTCCATTCATATGTTACGTAAGCAATCTATTTGACCAGTTTTTATTAGAATTAAAATAAATGAGATTTTGCGATAGAAATGAGGTCAAAACCACCAGATTTATGCATGTAAATCTAATTATAGTTAGTTACTTGGAGGCTGGCACGGATTTTCATTAATGCCCTTGTGCGATAAATTACAAATGTTGAAATGCAAATTGAGAGTAAAAGGCAAATATAAGTTAATCTTTTTAAAGTTAAAAGGTTTATTTCTTCACATCGTTCTGGATTAACCATCCGAAACAATGTTCCATTTTATAAACCCCCTTTTTTGGACGATCGTAGTTATGTCATGAACGGGGACCCATAAAATCAGTCATAGCCTGGCCAGCAGTTAATACTTGGTCTCCTTAAAGCCCACCAAAATCCGAAAAGACTCAATAATCGCAAATAAAATGGGTGTTATGAACTTATCAATTTGAGTTTGATATTAATCGAATAGGGAAAATTTTAAGTATCTGAACTCTCTAAATAACATATTGCATCGTATTAGACATTTTCGTTGAGATATTACAATATCATAAGAAGAGGAGGATGAAATAATATAAGAAAATATAAAAAGTGATTAAACTCCCTGCCTAGAAATTGAATTCAGGGCCACCCTGCATTGATTTTTAAAAGTCAGTGGGGTCGTTACACTAAATTCTTGCGGTTTCCGATCAGATACGCGTTTAATAAACAATAAAAAAAATAATTGGCGGCATTTCGCTTTCTTCTATTTCAAACCCACCTAAAATGACACTTAAGACACAAATAGGATACAAATACCACCTTCCATTTCTTTTAGTAACTTCACATCCAATGTTCGCTTTTAACATACAAGAATACATAGTGAAACATTTTTGTTTGATTATGAGGGTTATCCCTTAGAAAATTTGCTTCAATAAATTAAATTCTTTGGTCCCACAAATCTCAAAACGAATAGAGAACATTTAGACCCCTTTAAAATATATGAAAATATAACAACTTTTAGGTTTTACAGACAGAAATTCTCAAATTTACTCTTATTTTCTTCCAATAAGATCCTTGCACTTCTTTGATAAATATCGTTGAAAATCGACTAAATTGCATGTCCAGGTGCCATTATCTTCTTCCACCATCAAAACTTGATTAAAACACAGAATTTTTCAAATACGCTACTCTATGCAGTAGAACGAACACGATATATATATCCATGAAATCTGATTCTTTTCTATAAATCGGGTGCTCTCTCTTTTTTATATCTATGACGTCACTTCAACAAGCTTGTTTGCATCCCACTTCCCTGTTCGTGGTGGTCATTTAAGGAGGAGAATGTGTGACTCATTTTGCGGACAATTACTAGGTGAGACGTCAGAAGAAGAATGACTCATTTCTGCGAATACGTCACGTCTCTGTCGCGGCAAAGCGCAGGAATTGTACAGGCGACTAAGAATAACCTGACCAAATTCAATTAGACTAAGGTCTCGGTAAAATATCCCCTGAATCCATTGAAAAAAATAGGAAATGCTTTTTTATTTGTCAAATCAAGACTTTATACTCAAAAATATTTAGAAGGGCGTTTGAACGCTGGAGAATACTAAATTGCGTTATTTAATGTTTCAGTATTCGACGAAACTTAAACGAACACTGCAAAAGTTTGACAGGGGGTATAAGGTAAAAGAATATTTTTCTGCTCGGGTGAACTCTCCAACTTACGCCTATAGAATGTTCATAAGTATAAATTTTTAGTAAGTTAATCAATATTTATAATGATAAAATCACAGCAAGCTTTCTGCATAATTAACGTTACTTGAAATGGGAAATTATTTAACACTTATTTCGAACAGTCAAAATTTAATGTGAAAAAGTTTTTTAGCTACTAAAGAATTCAGCCAATTTTCATAAAATTATTTTTTAGTTGGATATTCAACAACACTTAAAATGATTTTAAATTCTATGTTATATTTTATGAATTTGGTCTACATTTAAATAAACAGAACATAGCACAAATCATACAATAGACAATTTTAGCATTCCGACGAGGTTGGTTGTGTTTACATCTTGAATAAGGGAGAAAAAAATTGACAAATTCGTCAACCGTAGATTCCTTTCACATACGTTTCCTCTTACCTAACATATGGGAATGTTTATATTATTTGGTTATACTCATTATTCATTCACAGTAACTGTAACGACATTTTGCAATGGTTAATACTGGTTAAACAAACGGTTTATTTTTAGAAAGATAACCCAATACTTTTACATAGTAGTACCGAAAAATTTTCTATCTAAACCAATTCTCATCCATCAGATAAGAGCTATTGAGCTTGATAGAACATGATAGAAATGACCGAGTTCGTCTCACAATCGCAACCAAATCATTGACATTGATTTAGTCCTGAACTAGTGGCAACGTGCGATGGAAAGGACATTTATTTTTCAGTTGATGTTACTGTTAACCTTAAAATCCCAGAAGTTGTTCATGTGTTAAACTCATTGACAAACATTCAAGCTAATTGCAAAATACTCAATTCCTCGAGCATCCGAACTTTAGTACGCTAATAACTATTCGCGCAAATAATTTCACTTCTTTCTGTGGGAGTTTCTCATAGACAGACCCAATTTAGGACTATGAAGGGCATAAAGTGAGTTTAAATAAAAGGTCCAAGAAGTGAATACCTTGAAGGAGAATTTATCGCAGATTGCGCCCCACATAATTCGTCCACCAGAGTTAAAGAGAGAACTGGCTGTTGCAACACCGGAGAGGAAACGATCGTTTGGAATATGCATTTGACCCACCAACTAAAATTAAAACAAAAATATGTAGTATTTAAAATATGATTAGAAACTATCAAACTTTTTGTGAACTTTCAACACATCGCACTTTTGTAACTCAGGCGTTAAGGATCAACTAATCCTTAATTGAACTTTCCAATTCATTTTAACTTGGATAGAAGGAAGCTATTCTGAAGTTGACCTTATGAGGAAACACCTGTTCTATCAGCCCTCTTAGTAGCCAAAATTAACCAGTGCGATTGGTAATAAATTCCCATATTTGTATGTCCAAGAAACTGGTCTACCACAAGGGCATCAATATACAACATCAGGTAAGAAAAATTAAGCTAAATAGTTTCATCAATATTCTACACACAAAAGTTTGCATTAGTTATTCACTGTAATTTCTTGGTTATCACTCCTAGAGAGAGTGCAACAAACCTTGAAAGAAGCAGTGATCAGTGTAATTGGAATAATGTTGCAGAGCATGATAATCCAAAGGAAGTAGAATTCGTGGCGACGAAGGCACTGTAGTGGTGGGTAGTTAATTTCCCTAAAAACAGTAGGAGAAAGAAATAAATGAAATTATTTCTTTAATAGGTTCACCGTTCAATACTTAATAATATTTCTCGCTCTGCCTTCTCTCTCATTATTTGAAATGACCGAAGACAAATTCATTTTCGAACTCATCTTGCTTAGGAAAAATGACTATCACATCGACGAATGTATACGCTTTCAATTCCCTCTGTCCAAAATATAAAAGCAGTAAATTTTCGAAACTATCCTTAATTTTGTGCTTTTGAACAACAATAGAAGGGAAACAGATATGCAGGATTTATATGGTGGTTTAAAATAGCACTAAATGTTTAAATAAAAAAGGGCTTGCCAAAGCCAACCATTTGTCAACTTTGTAATTTTTCCTTTTAATTCATCCTATCTCTTGCTTGATTAGCATTTCATTGCTTTTACGTTCTTTAAATATGTTCCAAGCGATTACTATTTCAGTTCAGGAAAGAATCAAATCAAACAATTTATATGCATTTCATTCTTACTATGTGCTGGTTCAATTTTTGGTATTATTAGCAAATCTGAATGAAAAGTGTGTCTAAATTGATTTTTTTATCAAGTTGGACTGGCACATAGGGATGCTTTCTTTTTTCTCTAAATTTCATCATGTAAACACCTAGAAAGCATTTCAAACCCGTGAGATTGACTCGAAAACGAGATTTTTTTCTCCTTCTCCTTTATCCAAGCTTGTTAATATTTTATGAGGTAACAAAAGGAGAAATTTTTATATAGTGGAAGCGTGTTCATTCAAAAACTGCCGCGATAAAAATGAAATGTGACAGGAGAAAGAATTTGAAGGGGAAACGTCATAACATTTTATAGACACAGAAAAAAAACATTGAAGAGAACATATTACCAAAACAACTCAAATCTCCGCTTTTATTGGATATGAGTCATGGAAATTCACATTGGTTGAAGAGTTTAAGCATAAAATACTAGATGCTTTCAAAATTACTAGGAAATTGAAAGGAAAATTGTATCGTTGTAATTACTTCAATCACTAGTCACCTACAACTACCAAAAGGAGATAAGAAGATTTAAAAAGTCGTATTTTCTTTACACTATTTTCAATTTATTGAGCATTTACAGTCTCTATAACATACGTGAGATGAGGATTTTATTTCTTCATTGTTTCCGTGGATAAAGTTGGTCAAAGATTAACTCCATTCTAATTAATTAAGCTTTTGTCTACTCACTGTGGCAGCTAATATGTCCGTTTATACAGTCAGATGTCACGGGTTCATGGCCCAACCACACCGACTAATGAAGAGAATTGCAGAATTCCAGCTTCTCCCAAGAGGAACTAACTTTCTACCAAAAACGAGTGCTGTCAGACGCCCTCCTTAATGAGATGGATACAAGTATCTCAACGGAGAATGTGGTAGATTAATTTTCATTCGAATTAGGAGTATTCTTGTCATTTCAAATTATCTCATTTATGATATGAAATATACTGTCTGGTGTAAGGTAAACATATTTTCTAAATCCTTACCAAGAGAATTTTAAGATAAACATATTTTATTCTGAAGTAGACCAATAAATAACCAAAAAAGCAGACTAAAATGTAAACACATTTTCTCCAAATTGAGCTGAGTGATGAACAGTTGAATATTCCAAAATTAATAGATTCTACTCTTCTTACCCTTTTCCCTTATTAAAGACTCTAAAGCTAGGCTTCTGTTTATCTGCCTACCTATGCAAAAACAAAAGTAAAATTATTTTTTTATTTCCTATTTTTCCTATATTTTACAGCAAGGAAATTTCAAAGATACACGTGCCTTACCAAGAGAGTGAAAGGATAATTTTTCTGTTGTAATTGCTTAGTTTAGGGTCACGTAGACAGTTCGAAGAAAAGAATAAATAAATGATAATGAAACCAGTAGAACCTGAACTACTTTTACGTGACTGAATACTTATTGATCCGTTAAATGGTAGTGTAATAAAATTGTAAGACACTGGAATGGGACAGATATATAATTATCGTAACAAATTAGGAATTTGTTAGGCATTTCAAACTTCTCGACTTTCAACTGAAAAGTCATTCAGTGCATGGTTTAAAATTAAGTACATATAATTCTGAAAAGAACTGTCAATACACTTCTTCCATATGAACTGAGAAATTTATAAAACAAAATCTCATACTTTACCGACCGGATTCCCTCTTTTTCTCCTATAAGTTTAAGACTTTAAAGCTATACTTAACTTTACTTTATACTTATACTAATTTTATAAGTAAGCAGACCATTATTATTCAACAAATACGTCTTGCTTTATTTATCTTTAGGAAAAATAACTGCTCAGATATGTTCTAATGCCAACGAGATTGGTTATTGTAATGCAATACCTGTAGCATGTGATAAGTTAGTTGTGCAGCAGTTTGCATACGGACTATAATGCTAAATTCAGATAATACGCACATCGATACCTTGCCACTATATATATTAGAAGAGGTAAGATACAGAAAATTCTACCTTAAACCTGTTAACTGTCTGTAACTATGAAGATGGGATAATCACCATCACCCAATCTTTTAAAATTATGTAGCATAAGATGGACACCTTCTTCTTTTCCTTTTTCATCTATGATTCAAGTAGAACTTATTTATAAAATAAATGATTGTGAAAATACAAAACTGAGCTCCGAAAAAAATAGACAGCGGCAAATACATGAGGATCTAGAGAAAACCTCAGCAGTAGTAAAATATTTCCTTCTCAGAGCCGAAGTCTTGAAATTTCACTCTTCTATCCCTTAAATACGTGTAAAGTAACTCGTTTCCGTTACACGAAATATAACTTATCCCTTCAGCAAATCTACCTTAATATAAATAATAAATAAATTTTGTAATAAGTGTTAGTTTGCATTGGCTTTTAACTCGATCCTCTTTTACCATAATTAAGAATACTGACATTTCCAAAGTTTTCAAGTCATTTGTTTGAGAGAAATTGCAAATGGATTCATCGAGTATATTTTCACATAAAAAATGCTGAACTAAAACGCAGTTATCTATGAGTAGTTCGAAAATTTTGGAATGAACTAAAGAGAACAGTGTTTACATGGCTAGCACAGAAATAATGAATTTCTACTGGTCAGGCTTTCAAGTAAAATTTAATTATTAAATAATTGCTTCTATTTTGGAAAACATCTTATGGATTTAATTTAAACTTCGTGTTCTGTTTAATACTTTTTAAAGTCCCAGTCTACATTCCACAAGAAATTCTGACTACATTTTTCATTATTAGCGGAAGTTAAGATAAAACAAAGACTAGTTCGCAACCGAAGGAAACAATCAAATTGCATTCTTGAAGATCTATTTTAAAACAAGGAAAAGATCAATTTAAAAATGTATAAAAGAACTGGACACCAGAAGACTCAGTTAGCTATAAAAATCTTTTTTTGCATCTGGTCTTGCAAATACGTAGAAAATAATATCCCAGAAGCTAAATGTTCATTAGTATTCATATTGTAATTACAAAGTGATCAATCTATGAATAGTTTGACGTTGGGGGAATGATTAATTAAATTTTCTATTATTTGCAGAGTAGTGGTTTTCCTCTTACTCAAGAAAAGATAATTCCTTCACTGGTATAACAATTTTAATCAATCATATGTTTCTTAACAACAATAGAGTTGAATTAACTTAAACCAGTTCAAAAATGCAATACTGCAAGATAGACTACAACCGCTCCTATCTAAATTCTGAACGTTACAATAGGTAAAACAAATAAATGTGGCATCATTTTTTTTCATTATTGATTGACCCAGTCTTTAAGAATTGCTGATTTAATTTAAAGTAGTTTAAATCAGTAAAATAAACTTCTTTTGGACTATATGGCTAGGAGGAAGTACAATATTTTCACCTAAGAAATGGAGGTACACCATTTTCCCTTCGGGTTACAAAATCGAATTCATTTTGTTAAAATGATTCCCCAAATCTATAATCGAGTGAAGTTGGGATAGGGAAGGAAAAAAATAATAATCACAAAAATTAACAGGAAAATGCCGACGTACTTTCTTAATAACTGATAATAGAAAATACCAAATGTATAATTCAAATGATACAAATAACCTGACAGCAGAATATCCTTCATTTGGTTAGCAAAATATGCCGTATTTGAATTGTTCTATCTGGTCAAAGATTAAATATAATTGAGCGAACGAAAATTTTTTCCCTAACTGTAAAGCAGTTTAAAACTATTATTAAAACATACATATGAAGTAGAACAGATGTATTGAAAAATATTTTACATTTATCCTTTATTTGTCAGTATTTTCATTAAAAATTAAAACAATCCAGGCGGTTAATATCGCATGCCTTCTAAAATAGGCACGGTTTCGACTTAAAACCTATGCTAGACTTTACATATTTGGATTTAGCCAGAAAACAGAAGAAAAAGAATCTTTTCCTAGCGAACAAAACATGCGATAGCACTTTTTTGTTAGAAATTGTGAAAGATGAAAAAGAGAATTCTGAAATTAGAACTTTCGATTCTTTGGGGTTAATATTTTATCGCAAGTTAGATTCTCAACCATGCCATCGCAAAGAACTTGAATCTCAAATTTCATCAAATCAATGACTTAAGAAAATCACAAATTTTTACTGTTTCTTATTATTCAATTTTATTAAAATTATTTGATTTTTGGATTAGTATTGTCCATATGTCAATAAGAATCCTTATTTTGTTGACTAATATAAGAGATCAGAATGACAAAGAATGTCATAACGTGAGTTTAATTAAGAATTTCCACAATTATTGTTAGCGAATAAATTCATAATAGCATGCTGTTAGATGATTATCCAAATATGTCTATTCCGTATTGATTAAAACTCACTAGGTAGATATGGCCTTAGAGATTCTAAAAATACAGAAATTAAGCACTGTTTTGTTACAATTATTCAAAACTTATTAAAAAAGAAAAATATGGCAGAAAAATTGATCTCACGATTGGGAATAGCAGTGTTGATAGAGTACACTTTCAATGTATTGACCTATTGATTATCGTATTCCGAAAATCAAGGTCCATCCTTGAGTCTTCGCAGAATAAAAGCATAAATCCTCAAACATCTCTTCAACCAACTCACTAATCATCAATATTAATTTTTACTAATGATCTCTGCCTCCTTTCATTCAGTGAAATTGAAATTTTGAGAACATCGTGGACTAATTTTAATGTGTAGAATTAATAAATACTGAGAATAATTTTTTAAAGAGCAATTAAAGAGATACAAGATTAACTCCAGTTAACATAATTTTCAGCATTCTCATTTATATTGAAAAACCTCCCGAAAAAGCATTAATTTATATCCATTAAATGTTTAACTAAAAGGTAATTCAATTAGATTGAGCTCAAACAATTCAGTCTGATGAAATTTCAACTTGACTTAATCGACATCAATTTTAATAGGATTAGTCAATGCCGGTTGATTTTATAATTAAAATAACCGAAGGTTTTTTTGGTGATACTTACTCCGGGACAACAATCGACACTTTTCCGCGTTTAGGAGGAGAAATTGGACCTATACTAGAGTGGGCAATCGAGATTGAACGACGGGTTCCAATTATAGCCATCATTTCCTCGTCCTCTCTGGATTAATAGAAAACACAATAAATATATCGTTTTAATAATATATTTATTCATATAAATTAATTTAATATCAACACAACGTACACTTCGCCTTGGGCCGTAGTTTTAGCAGCATTCTTTTCAGCATCACCATGAACCAAAGATCGCATTTCCTGGTTTATAAAGAAAAAATAGACGAAATATAGCAAACTGTTGAGTTTAAGTTGCCAAAATTATGGATATCGAAATACGTTTTTGTCTTCCTGATTTTCAGTTTCAGATTTTGTCTAAAAACGTGAGGAAAATGTATCAGATGGAAGAACAAGTCCTGAAAAAAATACATTTTAATTGAAATTTGAATAAATTCCTACCGTCTTCTTTGGCTCTGTTTTTTCAATAAGGAGAAAAATACCGATGAACTGAAGGGCTGCAAGTGAGCCACCAAGAATTAGAAAAGCCATTGGAACTTTATCGAGCAATTCTGGGTCATCAAACAACCTTTAAAATAAGAGAAAACATAAATTAAGTCAAAGTCATCAACAAACATTGATGAATAATTTTGTAGTAAAGAAATTTACTTGGTCTCATTGTTCACCATCAGATTATTTGGGTTAATATATACAGTCTGAATGGGTGTAAATACAAGAGCTCCAAGACCGAAACCACCAACAATCATACCAGTAATGAGGGCTCGTCGTTTTGGGAACCACTATGTAAATAAATTCATAAGATTTAAGAGAAACTAATAGTTACCGATCCAGCAACGGAAAAAATGATAGCGTATGAAAATCCAAAACCAAAACCGAGGGCGACGGCGTAAGTTAAAACAACGTAGATAAAGCCTTTTTGAATAGTGAAGTAAGTTAGCAATATGCTGCCGCTGTTTATTATACAACCCAGTATGACTACAGCACGGTAACCCATAAATGGCAACAAAGCACCACCAATAGGCATAGACACGCCTTGCATTGACAAAGCAATAGCAGAAATCCATACAGCTGAGCCCATTTCAACGTTAGGATCAACTCTAATCTTCAAGTAGGACATCATATACGGAGCAAGATTGCCTAAATTCATTAATTATGGTTTGATAAAAATACCAATTGTATAAAAATGTCCAAAGGTAAAATGGATTAATATTCCACCAATCACGGAAAGAACACCAATAAGAGTGTCCTTATTTATTGCCTAAGACAAAAGTTATAAGAAATATTCTAAGACCCAACCATCGTTAACACCAATTTGTTTGATAAAAATAACTGTTGAAGTTGTGACCGATGTAAAAGTTAATTTATTTGAAAGATTTAAACAAATTAAAAATCTGTTGATGTTTAATATTGATAGCAATTAAAGAAATTAGACATCTTATGAACTAAAATGTATTTTACTTTTGCCTTTACTGCCCTTTTTAAGTATTTTTTACGAACTTTAACCGATTTATACATAAAACTAATTTAACACAACGTAATGAGTGACACCGACTTAAAATTTAGACTAACAATGAAAAATTATTCAATTAAATGTTATTGAATGATTTTAACTTGGAAAGTATTAAAATGCTTTGCGTAATTATACTTTTGATTAACACACTCCTAATTATAAAAGTACTCAATATTATGTCGGTCTGGGGAGAATTAGTTGCCGTCATCATTTGAAGAGTTTATCAGTAGAAATCTTGAATATTCTGATGAATAGAAGTTGATTTCACCTAAATATTTTATAACCTACAAAATAGGTAGTGATTTGATTTTCTAATAAGAAAATATAACTATTTTGGTAATAATCAAAGAGTTTTCTAATTGATCGGAGAAGTATTCAGCTTTAACATTTTTATAGTGCTCGTTACAAAATTTTACAAAAAGGATGAGAAAATTATATTTCAATTTCATTAAAAGCTGATACATTCATGAAAAATGTATGAATGAAATGAGTTATCATATGATTCTCCATCTGGAAAACCTCCTACAGCAATGAACGAACAGAGGGCTAGAGTTTAATATAAAGATTATTATATAGAATCTCACCATAATTAAACAGTAAAGGATAATCCATATACCTTATCTGTTCCAGAAATAGTTTAATTAGTTCTAACTAATTATATTGAGGAAATTGTTAGAAATTTAGCCAGCATCGGTAACAAGACCCAACTGAAGTGTTCAGTTAGATTCAATTAGGGTTATCGCGTTGAGCAGCTATCAGAAGTATGGTATGACATAAAGTGATCCTTGCAGAAGTCAGATGTTATGAAATTGTGAAGTTGAAATTTATGAGTTATTTGGTCTGAAATAGTTCCCCGTGACCACTAAAGATTGTGACATATTTCATAATATTCGGATACATGTCTGTTAAATATCCGGTAATTATTTATTCACTGATATTATATAATCATTTTAATTAAACTAATATCAAAGATAATATGGTCACATATAGCCTTCAAAATCTGATTTGAAAAGTGATAGGGTTTAATAATTATGTCATGCTGCTCCCCAATTTGAAATAATCTAGAAATTACGGATGTTTAATTTTATTTAATAATAAAAATTTTGTCGCATTTGATCATATCTCCGCAGTTACCAGTAGTCAAATTCCCTGTTCCGTTACTCAAATCATTTATATTGTAGCACAGCTTAACACAGCCCATCTAATCTCCGGAGATGTAGCTGTCCTTGTCTTTGGGACAACGTTTTTGTTTTCAGGTCGTATTTGGGGAGCCTAAGAATCGGTTACGGTATCCTATAGAGAAGAGCAGATTATCATCAACCTTGATAAATGTACAGCAAGTGCAAACAGTTCTCAAACTTACACAAGCTTCAATCACTCTGATCCCAGGCGTCCTTGGAGCCTTTAATTTGCATTTTCCCAATCATGCATTCGCAGTCTCTGCGTGACCTTTTTTACTTTAGTCTAACACAGAAAAGAAATGTCATTGTTCCTTTTGAAATTACACTTTAATTTTAACAGGACACAAACTTCAATATATTCTTTTGCATATTTATACCAGTTACTGTTAAAGTTCAATTACAAACATCGAATCTTCATATATTCAGATTATTTAAATTTGTATTAAACAAAAACAGTCGATTTATGTATAGGGACCTAATTTTAATGTATTTTGATCCTAGTTTAGTAATAACTTCCCTCTTTTAAACCTTCAGCGACTTCGATGACACATTGATGATCTTTTTTTCACTAACTCATACGCAACTTCACTGGTCATTCTTACATTCAGAACATACAAGAACAAAACTAGAGTCCGTGTAGAATTATCCATTTTCAATTTGAAAAATAATTGTATGTGATACCAAATGCCATAATTTAATGCTAAGATATTATTTAACAATTTACTGTCCTGGTTCTGGTGATCCATCTAGCCCAGATTTATGATTTTATGGATGATTTATGATAAAATGGTGGCTGTAGTATCTGCGCGCCATGACTTCTAATCATCAGTGAGTGATTTATGATTGGTTGTTCATTCTACAATTACGCAATGACTCATACAGGATAAAACTAGTCAGTGTCTCGAAGCCTACCTTGCTTCGTCTATCCATCGCAATCCGAATTATCCTTATTCAGTATTGATGTCTTCCTATTTCTTCTCAATTTATATTCCTACTCCTCCCTCCTTTCCTCTCTCATTCAGTTCCACCTGTCCAATGCCCATTTTTCCAACCTAACTCTTGGTCTTCTCGCTTAACTAAGACCCTTGTATCCTGCTAACCTTAGAAAGATCATTAGTTCTTGGCGGGGATATTTGGCTCGGCTCCTAAGGTAGTTTTACAAGGGATTAGAGCTGTTTTGTTGGCGAACGTGCTATCACCCGGCCTCAACGTGCTACTTTATAGCCAAAGGTAAGGAATCCGGTCACACCATAATAATTTTTTTAAAAGACGAGGCTTACATACCATTTTGAAATGGATGAGAATGTTTTCAATTCAAGATCTAACATTGAGTAATACCTTCGTTTGTCATCCGCACATTTATTTAATTATGTTGAAAAGTTAGACTGTTCTTTTTATTTGTGTTAGAAATTCTCAATGATAATTAACAAAATCTCTATTTGTACTATTCATATTGTCCAGCTACTATCAATCAATGCCTGAAATTAACCAATCCTGTCCTCGTGTATTCTATTGGTTATTCTCGTCCATTGTTTTGTCCAATATGAGTTAAGCAAAATTTCCCTTATAGAGTTCTTCCTTAATGTATACAAATCAAGTGAAGGTAACATGATATCGTTACTGATGGTGGAATTAATTATTTTAACTCAAATAAAGGCAAACCAAAAATTATCCGATCTCAAATTCGCCGCCGCTGTATCTAGGAATGCCCTTCCTCTATGGAGAAAATTGATCGAATCGTATGTTCAAAACCGCAGTCACTATGTGAATGTGAGCACTTTTTGTGAATTTTTAAATTCAAGTCTCTTCATAGATTCAGTTTGAACTACCAAAATACATTTAAATTTAAATAGACTTCATGCTATTCTTTATCAATATTAATACATCTATTATTAATTTGAGATCACCCACATATAAGTAGTATTGTTTCCATTTTAGATAGTCCCAACGATTACTGAGACGTCATATCCTGGTGGCTCTTCTCCTCCAGAGATGTTGGAACAATTTTCAGCTCTCTTGGCTGATACGTTTGCTCAAATTGGGAATTTTTCCTCTGAATACATGGCCGTCCCGTTTGCCTCAGCGTCAGTTCCTACTATAGTAACCTTTCAATACATAACAAAAAATATTTTTTTGCTAGAACTTATAGCCTAGTAATTATAACTACAGACAAATTATTTGAATTCAGGAACGTTGATACCTTACTCACTGACTAATAAAAGCATAATTTAAAATATTTTATTCTACTTCACCTGAAAATGCCAAGACAAATAACTGATAAAGACAAGATAGGAAAGATTTCCATATGACTTTCTTGAGAAATACTGATCTTATTAATAAATAAGCATTGTGATAGTTTTCTGAAAATATTTATGACGATACAAAGTTAGAACTGCATTAATTTTCTTTTGTAAAGTAAGACTTCAACACTGTTGTAATGCCTGTAAATCTATTTTCTGGGGGTATGATTTTTATTCCTTCTAGATACCGCAAGGCTGTATTTAACTCGGACCCGATTGGAGAGATAAGGGGAAAGTGTGGATACTTAAATCAATATTGAAACATTATTATTAAATAGTTATTATTATGGTTACTAAATAAGAAAGTACAATTCGTCTATACATTGGTTATGTCGAAGGTCGATAATAGTTTTTTCCCAGAAAAAACGGCGAACGTCCTCACCCCCCTACTGAAGACCACTTGTAGGAATTGCCCATCACGCGACAAATCTACAACTCTAAGGAGATGGAGCTGCATTTCAGCTTGCTTTCACCGCTAATTTAAGACCTATAAATGAGAAGGGAGAAGGAATCTACAAAAAAATATCGTATAAACCGTTACTCCATTCTGGTCTGAATTCCTACAAGTTGGCTTATTTTGAAGCCTTTTCAAAAAGTATGGATTTTTCTTCTTATGTTGCGCATGCATAATGAAGTAGGAGTGAGTTTATCATTTTAAGTAAATAGAAATCAAAAAACTTTGAGCTTGAAAAATATGGAACTGAAAGGTGAATTACCTATTTCTAGACCCGTGATAGTTAAGGCTTCTACTGAATTCAGGACCATCCATTCAGAAGCAACTTCGTTAAGTGGTTAAATTTAGAATCAAATATTCTTGATTACATTTATCATTTTTTAACTAGGACAAATTTCGAACGAATCAGATGAGAGGAGAAAGCGACCGCATGTTTACCAAAAATTAATTTTTAGCACTGATCTCTTCCAATAAGCTTCAAAGCAATTAAGTTCCTCCCTATTGATTTGATTAAGTTATGCACATGGAGTAAAAACATATTAATCTAAGTCTCCAAGAAATGGTAAATATTTTGCAATTTGTATTTTAAGGAATTTTTAATTTAAATAAATTTTGCCTAATTTATTTGCAGACGTTTGGTGTTCTGCTACAATCTTCCAGAAGTCTCAAAATATTTCCAACTTGTTCTGAGCTCCTCTGATATTAAAGCCATTTTTGCTGGCAAAATCAACTCCTGGGATGATGTTCGAATTCGTCACAAGAATCCGGGTATGTATTCTGATATCTTTTAAATACTATTAGATTCCTACCATGTTATTATTACGTCTTTCTTGCAGATTTTCCAATAGTTCAACAACCAATAAGTCTCATTGTCAGAGATGACCATTGTCGATCGAATTTCGCTCTTTCAAAGGTGCTTAGCAATTACTCAAGTGTCTGGAGACGGAAACACGAATCAATAACCTCTCTACGAGATTTTAATGCAACCGACGATATGACACTCTATAGAGCCCTTTCTTCTTCTGGGGAATTCAACCTTCTAAGCTCAATACCCTATTCTATGGCCTACTTTCTAGCTACTATTCCACCATTTCCAACCATTTCATTTCAATTAAGCAACGGAAATGTTATGAACCCGGCAGATTATAGTTTTGAGGATGGAAATTCTAATCAATATCCCTTCAGCTTTAATCTATATGCAGTTATTAAGAAAGATCTGGACGTCGAACCGTATAATATATCCCTTCGACGCAAAGATCCTCTGCAACGTTTCAGTTCACCTTGCAGGCTACAAGTTGAGCTTTATCGATTTCTCGAATGGTTAAAGGGATCACCTTGTGCAAAAGAGATTCTAGCTTTGTTTGGTCTCCGTCAGATAAATGGCATCCTCCCCAGCTCAAATCTAAGTGAAATGACCTGCTTAAACAAGAATGATTTAGTAGTATCAGCTGTGCAGCTATACTCTGAGGAGATGCATTTTGAAACTGAGGAATGGGATGATGATGACGATGCTGATAAAGAATACAGAGATATTATTTTCACTTCTTGTGCAACAATCGTTATTCTCCTTGTCGTTTTCATAATCCTATTTCGTTATTTCCGTTCTCATAATCATAAATTTTCTGAATATCTTATTGACATCAGACAAATGGATTCTCCAGATAGATCAACAACTTTAGAGAACTCGCCCGATATCTACAAGATTAAGAATACGGCATTTCTTGAATATGCCCTTGGAACGAATAAAGAACGTAATGGTGGAAATCCACATGCTATTTCTAAGAACATTAAGAAGGGTGCTACTAATGCCTGGGTTTATGCTGATGCAATTCTTTCGACAGCGCCTGTTAATCGAGTATTCAAGAATGTGGATGTTCTTCTCAAACCAACGAATATTCCATCAACCATGGGATTTTCAGAGAAGAGAATGGTTACACTTCAAGAGTACACTGAAGTTGATCATGAAAATGTAGTTCGTTTCTATGGTATGGCGAAGTGTTCAGCAGAAAATTGTAGACACAAACGCAATCGACTTGCAAATCAGTTGAAAAAGTTGCGAAAAACTCCGTGTGGTGGAGGCTTAAAGACCCAGGGATATTCTGAATCTGACTTTGTCCTTCCATGGATTTACTATATGATTGTTGAACCTTGTATTCGTGGAAGCCTCTTTGAGTTACTCCATAGTGGACAATATGAGATCTCTCAACCGATGAAACTGACTCTTGCATCGGATATCGCATCAGGAATGACTTATCTACATAGTCGAAATATTATTCATGGAAATCTATCAAGTTTGACATGTCTTCTAGATAGTCGATGGGTGATCAAGATATCTCGATGGCAGCATGTTAAAGAACTTATTCAAACGGAGGGTATAGGATGTAAATGTATCCTTAAGAATACTTCTCAACGTCATTTGAAAGTCTGCTGGCATCCAGAATATCTTCGATTGGTATGGAAGTCACCAGCTCAGTTGAAGAACTTTATAGCCACTCATGGGTGTACTACTCTTTCTACAGATCACCATGCTGATCAGATAAGGATGATGGAACATATTTTTTCGAAGAAAGATCATACAGACGGTCGAAAGAGTAGAACTCCTGATAACACGGAAATAGGAGTTGAAGAGACGTATGGAATTGAGTATAAATCAATGGTGTGTGATGTCTACAGTTTTGGAGTGATCCTCACAGAGATCTGGAACCTTGAAGTACCTTTTCACGCTGCGCTGACGGCATTTGAACATGAGTATCAACTAGCAGAGGCCATTTGTAATAAAGTGTACCAGCTTTCCATATCCATCAATATGCCTTCTAAGGTAAACAGCCTTTCGTTTCGATTAGCCTAAAGGGAGAAGCCCAATATGCAGAAGATAAATAAACGGGAAAAGATCGGTAGCTAAATGAAAGGAATAAGAATGAACCAAGGTCAAAACAGAATGTAACTCAGTATACAGAAGGTAGAAGATTGAGATAAGCCGATAATCGATCGATGGAATAGTTAACAGTGGGCATACTGCTGTTAATTCCTGTCAGAGTATAGCTCTATCCACTCAGGCGTCTAATAGACGTAACGGTTTTATGCAGTTTAGAGAGAAGATGGGGTGCGGGTGGAGAAGGGAGTGTTGAAACGCTACGATACTGGTATCCAACATACCAGTAAGTGAATAAGTTTAAATTTGTGCCCTGTTAGGTCAAATTCAGCCGAAATCTGAAATGCATTATGCATTGGAATTAATGCATTGAGATTCTCTCAGGGATTTGGAAAATAACGCTATTCGATTATCTAACCTACTGTTGTTAAAGTCCTTGTTTCCTTTTTCAAACCTTGTATTGATGAATATTTCCAATTTGTATCACGATTGCTTGATGGGAAATACCGTATTACAAGAGAAATTTTAGTGAATAGGAAGAATGCCAATTAGTTTCCTTTATTCTCAAAATAACCATGTAACTGCAAAGGATTTTATAATTTGCCATGCTCAGAATGAAATTTAGGTTGTTCCCTCCTGCGTAAGCAAACAAGTACCCTAATAAAGTTACCTTTTGCTTCTTTATGATGTCACGAACTTGAAATACGATATCTAAGTGAATAGTTCAGCGATACAAAGGAAATCAAAACCCATTTTATCATTTCAGATTCGTGATATTGCAGAATCCTGCATCGATCACTCTGAGCTAAAGAGGCCAAGCTTTCGAGATGTTCTCAAAACAATGGCCAGCTTAGTACCGAAAGGTCGGTCTGTAGCTCACCATATGCTACGAGCAGCCATAGCGTAAGTTATGCCAATATCTCACTCCACTCAGAGAACTCTATTTGTGAGAACTTAATCTAATTATCTTTTTTAAGGAGACTGAATGACCTATACTCAACTGCGGTTCTTCGTGAGCGAGGCATCATTTTGGTTAAGTCCGAACTCTGCAGTAAACTTGATCAGTTATTTTCACCGACTTATAGTATGAAAGTAATTAATGGTGGTGTGATTACACCCCAGAATACCCTTTTGGCTGTTGTCACATTGGACACTTCTTTTCTCCAGTCTGCTACCGATGGTAATGAAAATTCGGTAAGTAAATTGCACATTTGAAATATTCACCCATTTAAGTTCTAGCCAAAATGCAGTTCTTCTTATAAATTGAACTACAATCATTGAATATTTGAAAGAAATTGAGAAACACGACGTAACTAGGCTGAATGAGGCAGGGTGTGGAGTTCAAGTGATTAGACTGTGAGTGGTGGATATAGGATAGAAAGAGAGAGATATTAGATCCATTACGAGCGACCATTTGTATATATTTAAAGACCGGTTTTTGAGTCTAGTTTTATTTACTGAAATAAGATATTATCCCAACCAAACTTTGAACACAAAGTGGTTGAGCAGAATTAGAAGAAATACTAGAGTCAATTGATAACACGAATTATCTGTTGAAATCTCCCGCCGACTTCTTAGGTAAGGGAGAGTAAAGAAGAAGAATATGGAATTTTTCACAAGAGGAGGGAAAACGATTTGATAAAATGAAGAAAACGGGAGGTCGTTGATTGGCTAAGGTCCCTCTCATAGCTAAAATGAAAAGAATGCTATCAAAAAGCGAAAGTATTTTGCGTTTAAGAGCTTTTGGAATGTCATCCCTGCCGACTACTTTTAACAATACCCTAGTTCTCCCTTAATAAATCTGCACTACTCAGATCTCAGAAGAAGAAATAAGACTAGCTCAAACGACCAATTTGCTATTATAAATAAATATGCTCATATGGGATTAGATACGCAATAAATGAATGATTGACATTTTTTGGATACACATTCTTAACACTAACTAAATACTCTGTTCCCATTTTATTACATCCTCATTGATTATTTTACTGTTCCCATTGTTCAGATGTTTTTCCACAATAAAATATTGTGGACTTTTGTTTAATTGTGGATAATAAATATAAAATCTGGGAGATGTATTAATAATTGAGCAATAAATTGGGGTAATGACCTTAAGCTTACGAGAGCGCTAATTCATGAGATTTGGCCAATACTGGGAACTTGTAATGACTTGTTCTTAAGTCTAAATTCTGTCACTGAATTATCTCCATGTTCTACGTTATGGACTCGATGGCAATATGAACCCTTTATATATGCGTCAGTGGCTTAATGAACTTGTCTACTAAAACGGAGATCATGTGATGAATGTTTGTTTGTGTGTACTTAGTGATCGAAGTAGCTAACCGTGCTGGTCAAGTTTGGCTAGTAAAAGGGATAGCAGAATGTGCAGGGAAGATCCGTGATGTTATTCCCACCCCATTTCAAGGATGAGTGTTGGAAAAGGTTTGGGTTTGAAAGTTGTATGGTAAATTTAAAGTCATGAAATTTGATAAAATGACTGATTATTTACATTGTACTTTGACCCAATAATAACTGATGTGAATGGCTATTCCAATTGGCTGATGTGTTTCGAAATCATATCTGCGACCACTTTATCAACTATTTAATAAACTGAATTTTGTTGCTTCCATTTCAGGTTCTCTATGAGATCCAATGCCTGAAACAGATATCCCAGAAACATGCCAACGATCAAAAGCTGCGATGTCTAGCCGCTCCTGGTAATTTTAAAGTTGAAAAGTTTTTTAACCGACAGCGTCATCGGCTTGTTTTGAATAATATTAATTTCATGAACATATATCAAGATTATAATATATTACTTTCATTATAAGATATTTCTTGAATCCAAATATTTTAGAAGAAGCTAACCATATAATAATACCATATCTTTTGTAGGAGGTTATGAAAACGACGGAGTTTGTTTTGCTGCAATTGACTGTGGAGAAGGGTCTGAACCAGGATCCGAAGAGGACAGAGAACTGATCCTGCGCCTTATTCGGGTCGTAAGCCAAGTTGAATGCGAATTCAATGCTATTAACAAATTTGATCCACTCTCTAATCCCAAATTCTGTGCTGTCGTGCATCGATCGATGGCTATGTCGGGACCACTTGGAGTTTATTTTCCATGGTAATCATTAAGTCATATAAACTATCTATGGTGATCGAAATTACCTGTGTACCCTTTTTTACTATATCAAATACTTTATGCTTTTATGCTCATAATAAAAAGAAGTTTGCCAAGACCGCCACAAGCATGACTTAACTGTACAATGCGCACCCTGCAAGTGGTCTCTGTGACTCAATGAAAAGAGATTTGCTGTCGCATTCTGCTCTTGTTGACAATCCGTATAGGCAAGATGAGTGATGAAAGCTATCATCAATCTAGAGGTTTTGCTCTTTAACAATCAATCATATTAAGAACTTTAATAACCAGTCACAGCGTCCTGTAGCTACCTTAGCCTTCTCCATATTTATTCTATTGCATTGCGGCCACTGAGTTAAACAGAGGTGGGGATATATCTAAGGTTAAGCAGTGTCACGCCCGCTACCAAACTGAACGACCTAAATTATCTTTACTTGACTTCAATCTCGATAGACAGATAAAGTTGGTTAACTTTATATGCGATTCTAAGAGAATCGAAATACATCGGTTATTTTTGGAAAAGAAGCCCTCTAAAAAGTGTGGAGATGAATTTACCTATTTGTCAAGTACCAGGTCAAATTGCTACCATCAAACAGAGATTCATTCCCCTGAATTTGATTAATTTCAGGCAATACGTTTATGGCAAGGCCCTTGAGGAAATTCTAGAATTGAAACGCTTCGCTAAACCCATGGAAGTTCTAGTTTCTTCCGAAGTCACATCGGACATGAAGAGTATTCTTAATGATTGCAAAGATTACACTCTCGTAAATACCTACTGCGTTGATTTATGGGTAAGTATAGTATCTTATTAATAAAATAAACTTACTAAAATAATGCACGCATATAACCAAGGGTTTTCTCCTGCAAGATGTTTGAACTAAGTTTATGAATATTGGGTATTTGTGTGCCTTCATCCGCTTTTCTCGGTTAAATAATAAACAGATTTTGAGACCGATTTTTTATTGTTAAAATTTCTTAAAAGTTGAAGGGATTAAGCTTGAAAGGTGTTGATATGTAATAGGTAACTTCAGAGTATATCTGAATTTGCATTTGCATATATTTGCATTTATCTATACTCACCCTCAAAATTTTTGAACTTCTCTTCACCTTCAAATTTATCAAAAGGTTTTGTTTTCTGTGATTTCAGGGATGCAAGAAAATGGAACTCTACGTTCTTCGATGAGGCCAAGACCACGTCACAGAGATACTATTATTTTGTTTCATATCTAGTACTTTATAAGTGGAAAATTGCCTTAGAATTTGAAATATTGTTTTCTTCTCTCTCAAAAATGCATCGGAAGGATCGACTGACTTAGATGGCATGAACATAATAAAGTGATCTTGTGATTATTGAACATAATGTGTACTTATCTTTTAATAAAAGTAGTTAAACGCATCACAACTGGTTAAAGTTCATGGGGAAAATGTATATTTCATTTTCTTTTAATTCATTACCTTGTGAGATCATTTCATTGTCAGACTCACTGCTACCAAACTCACCTGTCATTTTCAATGGTCTATTAGGCTATTATCTAGCTCTTAGGAAGAATAAGAGAGGCAATAAGTAGAAATTATACTTCAGAATGTCTAACCAGACATTAAAAGGTTGACTCTGTGTGAACATTGCAGAAGGGATAATTGAAATGATAAAAAAATACAGCTGATGAAATACGTCGAGCGATTTCTGTCCAAGTTTTGAAGGACTAATTTTGATGAAGATGAGATAAGTTATTAGATTATATACATAACAAAAATTACTTTTAACCACCGAACGACTCCCAATAATTTATTTAAATTAGGTAGAATACTCCTGATTTTACCTTTTCACACTAGAGTGGAATCGAATTCCGACACACTTCGTTGTGTGATGATAAATACGCACCTTCGATCAATTTATTTTCAGAACGCTCTGTAGCAATGGATTTTAAATCTCTATCATCTGATTAATAAACTGCGAGCAAAAGGGATAAGGATATTATAATCCATTCCCATATCAACGACACTACCTTAATCCTACTATCAGCCTTCAGAAGTACTTTCATTTTGATAATATTCAAAATTTGTAAAATCACTCATAATAGTACATGCACACTTAATAACATTATTTTTTTGCCGTAAAAGCGACCCAGGCAGAATTGGCATCCGGCCAAATTTTGAGAAGGACAAAGGCGTCATGAGCAGTTAGGGAAATGGGAATAATGGGGGAGAGCCCATTATCGCTAGAATATCGACAATAAACGGCGAATTAAACTCTAACGGGAAGCTGCAGCACCTGCTATGCACACGCTCAGAAAAACGCCGTTAGGCGACTAACAGGACATATATTTTTTGGTCTCAAGCCATTTGGTATCGTTTCTGACTACTTCAGAAACAATTAACGCTATTAACAAGAGGAAAGAAATAAAATTTCCTGAAATAAACGCAAATAAAGATGCTAAGTAATTTAAAAATATATTCCTGAAATTCAATAGAAAATTACTAACAAATTTTTATAAAACAACATTGGTTAAGTTTGATATCGATAATAAGGTAAGTATAATTTAGTCTTCGCTAATACGACCTCCAGCTGAAAGTGTTTGCAAAGTTTTCTTACACGACCCAATCGCTGAAACACAAGATCCAATTTTATCAAAAAGGCTCATTATTTCCATCCCAAATTCTTGAGCCTTGTCATCAATTTCCTTTTGTCCATTCAAAACTTGCGTTTCGAGTTCTGTAAAAAGGCAATTAGTCTGAAACAATAGAAATATTACATATATTAGTACCTGTTCTATCACATATTCTCTACAAGCTTGGAAATTTTCCCAAAAAGAACTCCGTGAACGTTCTATACGTTCCATTAGATCGTGGGTACGATTTTCAATATCATTTTTAAAGAGTTCATACTGTTCTGAACAACTACTTGTATCTTTCATAGCTAAAAGTTAAGTTAAAACGGAAATTTATATATTTGCTGAAGAAAACGATAACATTATTAGTGAATCTTACCGAATAAGTAAGTGCTAACCACGTGCGCAGAAACTCAAAGATAATTAAAAATTTCTTCATAAATTCAGCTAGCGCAAACTTCATACAGCCAAATGTACCATTTAATTTTCTTCCTTTAATATTTTATTTAAATTTAGCCTTTTAGCATACATTAATTCATATTTAGAATATAACGATACTTTCTGACAAATATGGTAGCATACAAGTAGCAACGATGTATCAAGGTGGAAAGTGCTTCCATTACTGGAATTACTGACGTGAGTTCTAACGCATTTAATCATAAATAACTATCAGTTTAATGAAACTAACCTTTTCTAAGTCTTATTTCGCACAAAATTGTGAAAAGTGCTATTTATTTTACCTAGACACAAATCAGCCAGCTATGTGAGATACATTATATTTAATTTAATTGGCATTGGCATTTGTACTGGAACATTAACTAAGGGTGCTTTTATTATGAAATACCAGGTAATTTTTGCAAGAATGAACAATTAAGAGTTGACTTTAGGTGAGATTACTGATTATACATTTGTGATCGTTTCACATCTATCAAAAGCTTGGTGAGGAAACGACGATTAATTGTATGCTAATGATTCATCACTAATTAACATAAATATATCATTGCAATCAAGAAAATCCCATATAATTCAACTAAAACAAATGCTTAGAATGCCTAAATTGCCGTGGTTATTCCGAATGAAATAAATTCATGAATTATTATGACTACAAATAACAGTTTCGTCATTTCGTAGACTATGAATTTATATGTCTGTCATTTTTATAACCAAAATACTACAGGATTTGGTCACGCATTTAAGAATAATGGTCATGTTTATATTAAATTGCATATTTCCTATAAATATGCCAACAAACGTTCCAAAATTAGCGATTTTGATTCGTTCTAACCAAGGTTACGTTTGTACTGCATCATGATGCAGGCCTTCACATGTGCTTTTAGAAGATCTGGTCCTCTGTTAACACTGTCAGTCACTAAAAGAAACTTTTTCACAACCAGAATAAAGTTGTTTTCATCGAAAATTGATATCGCACCCTACCTCCTTGATCGGACTAAACCGGCCGAGGAAATTTTATCAAACTTGACTTCCGACGATGCACACCGTCTTCTGTATATCAAGGCTGAGCATAGCATGCTAATTGCTCGTGGGAAGGAGGTTCCATTGGATTTGACACCATTGGAATATCTTGAGCTTTTATGTTGTCCTTCCCTCAGTGCTAGAAATAGGTACTACTCATTCCGATATAAGGTTTCAAAAAAGAAGGAGGCAAAGAAAGCAAAACAGTCTGCAAGAATCATTGAAGAGGTAATAATTTGTCTTATTATCTGATTATTTATAGTCTTCTAGTGAACCCATTCAGAAAAATCAAATACTTCGAATGATTAGAGGTGGACCCATTCGAGCACACCATGATGATTGGGTAATTGCTGAACTGAGAACAGCTGAAGATTCTGCTCAAACCCTAATTTTTGATTGCTCTCATGAAGAGGAAATGCGTATTATTGATCAGAAGAATCTCGCTCGCCAACTTGCCATGGCATTTTCGCATAATCGAGCACAGCGTCCGTTTCCCTTTCACTTCATGTTCACAAGTCTAGTCCATGGTACGAATCAGTACAAGTTCTTTGAAGAGGCTTTTGGTACTGAAAATTCGGTAAGTTATTTCTACTGACTCTTAAATTTCTTCTTATCTTAATGAAAATACTAATTTAATTATTTCAGTCTAGCAGATGTAGCGGTCTGGAAGAATGTCCTTTTACTGTGAGGTCGGAACATTTTAGTGAAGTTATCAAAGACCGGAGACTTGTTTATCTGAGTCCAAATGCCCCGCGAGCCTTCGAAATCGGAGAATATGATCATGATGCTGTCTACGTTGTGGGTGGAATAGTTGACAAGTCTGTTCGTAGACCCATTACACATGCCAGGGCTAAGCGTGCTGGTAAGTTACTCCCATTTCGATAATATACTGTTACTGATGTTAAGTAAGTATAATATTTATTTTAAATTCGCAGGTTGGGAGTGTATGCGCTTGCCTCTAGAACGTTACGTCAATTGGCGCTCTGGTAGTAAAACACTTACCCTAGTGGCCATTCACTCAATCCTTGCCACAGCTAAAGCGACGAATGGTGACTGGAAGGTAGCTCTTGAACAAAATATTCCATCCCGTTTCCTTCGAGATCACGATGCAGTTCAGAGGGATATTAATAGGCTCTTCCGTAGTATCTGATTTATTTTGTACAGCTATTTGAGGTTTAGTTTTGTGCTCTTAACTGTATAAATAAAAGTCATTTAGTAAACCTCGTCCGATGTTTTGCGCTTGTAGTTAGGATTTATGGCGAATTTAATTCTTTGTGTACTTTGTGCGGCATTAAAGAGATGTAGATTGCAGGGTTAGATATGACCGATTAAGAGTGCTTACATTTTAGCTCAGAATTACGCATACACTATGGACCTATGTTTATTACTCACGTGTTTTTATGGTACTTTTGACTTAGAGCAAAATGGGGAATTTTTTTATGGATTTTGATTGCTTCAGCATGAATTTTCACGTGATTTCGTTGACTTAATTAGAGGTTGATTAAATTGTAGAACTGGAAATTAAAATTAGAAGTTGCTTTTAAACGATAGACTAAAAAGGAATAGTCTTTATCCGAATGAAACTTGTTCCTCATCACTCCTTTTTAATGGTATGAGATTTATGTTCTATATTAACAGTAGCGCTGTCAGAGGTCACGAGTTCGATTCACATAATTGAATCGCGTTCACCGAGAGAGGAATGTTAGAATGTGGGTTTCTAAATCAGAAAGGCAGAAAATCAGTTGGTAAATATTTGAATGGGCTTGGGGCAATTAAAGGTACAAAGAGCGAATGGCTTTGTCACTCAATATTACAATGGAAAAAGATCAATATATGTTGTAATTTTTCGTAGTTGGCCGGGACTCACATCATTTTAATGCTTCATGGTGTTTCTTAATATAATAATTTAGCAGTTGGAACAATGAATCACTGAATATCAATTTTATAACCTGCATAATTTAACTTGAAAATTGGTTCTGTTTTATGTCTGCTCAATAATGAACGTGCCTTATACTCTTATTTTGTACTCCAGATTTTAAAGGAGCACAGACTTTCGAATACTGTTACCATAAAATGTCTGAAGAAATGCAGCTGTTATGACTAAGTCAAGTGGACTTAGACAGGAATCTTATAAGGGAGGCAGTGTAAAGAAAATAAGTATAGTGTTGCACTCATAAGTAAAAGGAATATAAGGCCAAAAATGAACTTAGGTGACTTAAAGGATATATCTAAACTAAATGTTTCACTTTATTCAATTACATGAATAAAAAATGAGTGACGATTATTAGTAAAATGTATACTGTTACAACGATACATAGCCAAAGCTATAATCTGGATTGCCCTTGACTCAGAAAGAAGAGATGAGGAATCCTGTAGTTCAAAAAAAGGTTCCTCCTCCACTTCACTTAAGAAAATTGGTTTTTTCATACGTCTGGAGTATTTAGAATCAACTGAATACCAGAAAACGACTAAGATCGATAACGCTTCATTTCCAGACACGAGCAGAGGAGAAGAGCAACAGAAAAACCTAACGCGTAGGAAAGGAAATCCGTTCAAAGAATTTTTATGAGTTTTGCTTCGAAAATGAAAATATTGGAGTCTGGCTCCTATCGTTGGATAATGGAATACTTAATTAACAAACTATTAAAAATAACGTTCCTCAAGATATCCTTGAAGATCTCTAAATAATACTTTATATCGCACCTTACAGCTTGATTGAGAATACGCTTTGTTTCTTCCGCAAAATGGACCGGATTAAATAATTGAACGGGAACGTATACTCATGTGGGCTAGTGCCCGGTGGGACAAATATATTTCCAAGGCGCAAAATAAACCACTTTAATTATTTATTACTACAGCAATACCCACGTGAGAGGTTCTAGTTCTGCATCAGCTAAGATCTGCTAAGATCTTGCGTAAATGAATAAATTATCAGCAAGGTATCTTAGTAGTAAATCGTACTCCCACCTCAACGTGTTTCGGTGGTTATAGCTATTTATTCTTGGTTAGATGAAAGTTTTATAACTCTCAGTTGCCCCTTTATAAAGCTCAGACCCCAGGAAGAAAAAGATAGTGGACGTGGAGCTCAAAATGACGGTTCTTAATTACGAAGATAAATGTACCTACAGGGAGTTAAATGTGAGATAAATGATTGGCTGTCTGGTTGACCTGCATTGCCACCCATGGGTTCTTCGCTGGTTGTCTTACATATTCAAGTCCGAGCAAAGAAGTCTAATAATCAGCAGTTCAGTGCAGGAGATGGACTTATGTGTGCATTGAAAATATTCGCCTTGGCTTTCTAACAGAAAGCAACCATGATGAAACCAAGATAATCGGTGGCTGAAAATCATAGTTTATATCAGTTAATAACGCAGTAACTATGACGTTGGTGCCACTATCCGATCTTTTCCTCTCGTGTGACTTGTGCACGTTTCTTCTGTTTTCGGAGGAGAAGTTTATAGAATGCATGACTAAAAAAGTCAATATCTAGTGTACGCGTCACCATGTAAACTTTAAAACTGGATTTTTACTATCCTAAAGGTTTTCATAAAGATTTCTTGGAGGAAAGAAGTATCAAAACGGTCGTGAGTTGGTGTCCCAGTGGTCAACATGTGGTTAGTGCCAAGTCAGAGGTCACAAGATCAATTTCTATAGGTGCACATCTAGTGGTGTGTGACTAACTGCTCTGGTTAATTCTGGCCAATGTGAGAGGTGATTGAACGCCACTTTCTTTTAAGAGCGGCTCCGGGATGCTTCCCTCTAACTAAGTTACGTGCTGTTAACAATTCTAATTGATTTGGAATATTTTGTGTGGCCTAATGTACTTTTCAAGGCCTTTAATTCCCTCTCCTCTCATTACATGTAATAATAAAAGATATAAATCTCCTTCTATCACTCGTATTTTAATAGATACCTTAAATTTTCACTTTTATTTTATCAAAATGGCAAAATCAAGACTTAAATGAGCCTTTCTTTCATAGATTAAGACAGGTCTTACTATAGGAATCACAATTTATTCTTCAAACTTATTGTCTCTCTTTAATAGAAAACACTTTCTTGAAATTACTTATTTTGCTCACTTGAAAAAGTGTATCTTTTAATGATTAATTCAAGGAAATGAGTTTGTTATGGTGAGTTACGATTTTCAATAATAACGAATAGTAGAATCACAAATTGCAGATATTGGTCGTGGAAAGAACAGAACTTTCTTAAAGTTAAGTGCTGATTGGTATTACTATTCTTAAAATATTTTCGGCTCGAAGTATTTGATTTTGGAGACCGCTGGAGAGAAATTTCCAGTGGATGCTAGAGTACGCTGAATAAAATTTTACATAGGTATTGGCACGATCACGAATACCACACATCAGTCCGATGCTAGAAAAAGTGTAAATTTCAAATCACTCATATTCACAAGACTGAGTAGAGACGTCTATTAAATTTTCACAGCTGTAGGGTGGTTAGATGCTACTAGAGTAAATATGAAGCAAACAGACTTTGATGTATTTAACAAACCTAAAATTGCAGCGTTTAAAAACGTATTACTAGAAAATAACAAGGCTGACCATTTATTTCTTTTAATGCACATTTTCTCGTGAGTGAGAACATTTGAATTCTAGTTGGGAAAATTGTGAAGTTAAACTGACATTTTTGTTCATTGGCAGATTTAGTTATTTATGATATTGAGATATTATTAATTTGGTTTAACACAAAAGTCAGTTTATTATATGTTAATGACGGAATTCTTAAATGACTACGGGATTGCCTTAGGGCTCAAATGGACTCTGAGATTGAATTAGATACCGATATAAAAAATATCGAGGGGATGTAGACATTCAAGGATTTTTGGAGAAACCAGAGTAGCATTTTTGTTGATTCTAGTTAGAATCAGCTAATTTTTCTTGGCTACAAGAAGAGAAAAAGTGCATGGATATTATACTTTTAATCTCTTATTTTGTCCAACTCTACAAAGAGGTCTTAATGTCCAGAACATGAATTGAATCAGGAACTTAGAAGGAAAATTGAGCTTTAAAACACGACAGCCTGATGCTCTGAACTACATCCGGTAGTTAAAAGTGGTCAACCAGATAAATCCAAAATTCAAAGTAAGTAAAACTTATTTGAAGTTTAGAAGTTTAAACTTTCGGTTAAGGTATCTGATTTCTCCCTAAATGTTCTTTAGGAGTTAAATTTTATCATCTATCAATCTTTATCACAACAAAAGGATAGAGGATTGAGAACACAGAAAGACCGAGAGGGGAGAGGAATATGGGAGAGGCTGAAGTGCCAATATGCGGGATAGATATGTATATATGTCTGCTTATATAGGAGGACAAGGTATCTTCAGTTAAACAGATTGGATGGAGTTTTGACAGCAGTGATTTGGTCCATGTACATGGGAAGGAACTAATTTAATCCATCGACTAAAGATTTGGGGCTGAGTCTTGGTTATAATCTGGATAACTTATGTGTCTAAAGTGAGGAAATTTTAACAAGAGAAAAATTTAATTAATTTGGGGACAAGGACATTGATACTTCTACTGGATCCCCCTTCGCACCTTTTCTAACTTCTCACATGTCAAGCTCAAATGCTTTGCCATTGACAGCGCCGGTTTCTCAGATACTTTTTGGAGTTTTATTTTTTGTATAAAATTCTGGTCAAGAATCACTTGTACTTAGATAACAAAGTACAAATTTTGAAATTGAGCTCCTAATTAATTCATTATATGCCGTGAGTTTTACAATTTAACATAAGACACTGTAGGTACACTTTTAGCTTTAAATAAACGTTATGAGGTTGTTACCAGAGTAGTCACTTTTGCCAACCCATTTCCCATTAGAATTTTTCTCAAGTGACGAATTGTTTTTCCCACTCTTGGCGCACATCCTCCCTTTCCTAACGGAGGATCGAGTCATTAAAAAATTAAGCGTCGCCACGGATTTTAACTAGGCAAATAATATTTTTAGCACATTTGTGAAAATTGTAGTGTGCTTATATTAACACGTTTGAAATGGTGAGAACTCAAATAAGGATTAGTAATGCGTGCATACTATTTGAAATATAGAATCGATTTTTTATTATTTGTATCCAATGCGCATTTACACTAACGGGATTCATTTTGAATATAGGTAGTCAAATAGATAAGTGTTTTCAGTTTCCTTTTTTCTGCTCTAACTTCTATATTTGATAAATGGCCTTGCTAATTTCTATAGCACTTTAGGAATTAGATACAAAATCCCAGAAGACATCACGTCTTTCCCCGATCATATTGTACAGATTGCCTCTGTTTAGATTGACAAACTAGACACATTTGACGACAGGAGAAAATCAATTATACTCAAATCATTGTCTGAAAACGAGGGCCTAAATTCCACAATTATAAATCCTTTAATTTCTTCCCAGTTTCATAAATTAAGCTCACCATAGGATTGGAATTACCGTTCTCTTACAGGCTGTACGATAAAATGGAGATAACAAATGATGCTTAACACAACTATATGGTGTCATAAGGTCATCTTGTTTTGTCATATTCTTTCTTCCTAGGTTTGAGGATTTTTGATGTCGTACTATAATATCCGCTTGATTAATCGTTTTTACATATCTTTGATTGAATATTTTAACAGCCCTAAGAGTGATTCTTATAAAAATGAAAAATCAATATATTTTTTATATTTTATTATCAACAATAATTCAAAAATTTCTACAATTTTTTAACGTGGGAGAGCAAGTGAAAGCAGATAGAAGTAAACACAATAAACGATAAGGGGAGGGGATTGAAAATATGTTGAGGATAAAGTCGAAGTGCCAGAGAGTCTTTCTTCATCTGATTTTTGGAATCGGGTTGGATTAAATGGGTAGTTCATATTTCGAGATTCAAATTCAAATCGACCAGTTGTTCAGTTAAGATAGTTCATCCTGCCACTTCAGTTTATTTCCTTTTCTTCCAACGGTTGAGAAAGCAGAATGATCTTATATGATTATAAGCGGCTTATATGATCTTAATATACTAGGGGAGAGGTAGCCACAAATAATATATAAAAATAATCGATTAATATAATAGAATACAAAAATTGAATGATCTCAAACTTTAATCAAGTTCCAATGATAGTAAGTCGTTTATAAATGTGCAAAAAGAATAAGTGATTTTTAGTTACTTTCTGAACCCAACTTTTTATCACCGAATATGTTAACAAAATATATCACATAATCTATAAATCTCTTATTAGGTTTTGCTATTAGCCCCATCTAGAATCTTATTCCTTAAAATTATTCTCTTTTTATGGGTTAATATATTTTAGCTGTAATAAACAATAAAAATTAATAAATTAATAAAATGCATACTATTATTTATCGAGATTATCTGATTAATTAATTTGCAAAAGTATCCGATTGAATAGCAACCAAAATGCAAAGAATTTATTTTTGCTAACGTTATATTATGAGAAAAAAATATTTTCACATTTATTAACTTGGGCATAAAATTCAGGCGTATACAGGAAAAAAATTTCCTGACATAAAACAAACTTCATTAAAATTTAATAAAAATACTTCGTGCTCCCAATAAGAACTGAGGGTTATACATCTGGATGAACGTAAAAAGTATTTTCGAAAGAGCTGAATTAAAATTAGTTAAGTATGGAGATCTAACCAAAAAATGGAAATTCGGAGAAACACCAGAGTTAGAGCAACAGGAATTAAAACGCTAAAAATACATTATAATGCCTTACTTAAAATTGATAACAACGTTTCTGTTATATTAGTTTGACCATTTGCATCCTGCTTTAAATGAAATCAACCACTGAATTTGATCAAGCTGTAGCAGTTAAAACTGTTCGTTAATCATATTATTTCCGTTTTACTGGATCTTCTTAACTCGAACAAGGAAGAAATATTTTGGACGAAGAGATATACAATTACCTATATTACAAACATAGGTGAAAAGAAAGAAAAATTGATGAGTAAAGGCTTCTAAGGATCTGGAGTATTAATCTGTCCCCCTTTGTCATTTTTGAATCCTCCCAACAGCAACACCAATTATCCATTTTTTTCCCTTTTAATTCACGTTAATTTCTTTTCAAGTATTTTGTACTTCTCTTCTCCCAACATGGTTCTGTTGTCTGGGATGTGCTGAATTGAAATAAGACACTCATTACCAGCTATACCCGTTCAAGAATTTGCTTTTAATACCCATGAAATAATGTATGGATTCCTGTGTTGTCAACTTTTCGTAAATGAAAGTGAGATAAGAAGGCATTGGCTGATCAATCATCACAAACTCAGAGAAGATCTGCTTCTCTGCCTAGTAATTAGGTGCCCCATTAGTTATTTGAATTGAGAAGAGCTACATAATCATAGGAAAGCATGTCACCCATAGTTTTCTTACGAAGAACAGGATGATGAAAAATCTGATGATTCCGAAACACCGATAGAGTAGAATTCTGTAGATTTTCTGACTCGCTTCTATTATTTAAATACCTCCTTTTAATGAACTTTCAATTCCTACGTGTCTGGGTGTTTCCCCATGAAAAACTGTTTTAAGGCTTTTTAGCTCAGCCATAAGAAACAAATTTATGCGTGGTATCTAAAGAATTTGATTCCATTTAATTTCTGACTTCATCAATCCGGCCATTTTCACTTTACTGTGTCTTAGTCTAAAATTAAATTTTCATTATTTAATCACTGAGCGTGTTCATGTTAGAGCTTGTAGAAAAAGATTAACTTAATTAATGGCTTTAAACCCAGATATGTTAATTTTTTTTCTCAATAACAGGAGCAACCACAGGACAATGACTACGATATTTTCACTAAAGTTTATCGGAATTAAATTTATGCAATACAGTGCTTTTTAACTGTCTGTTTTTACTAATATGTATGGGCAGTATCAGTTGAAACCGGAGGGAAATAATATATGTAATTCAATTAACATCAGTTGAATTCATTTGTCCTTTTTTAAAAAAAATAGTAAAAAAAACCTTTGTCGGTCGTAAAAATCACGCTGATAGATCAGTCATAATATCAACTGTCATTAAATTTTATTTATTTTCTGATTTGGCGCTCCGATATGAGCTGTTTTGTAAATAAAAGCTGCACTCAGTTTGGAGAGACTTAAATTACATTTCAGAGTAAATATATTTCATCATATAGGAAATTAACGATATTTAACGATAGTTTTAGTGGGATGATTTATTTTCTCGGGGAGTTTATAAGAAAAAGCTCTTATACTTTTAAGTGTTTAAATGTTTAAACGAGTTTGCCCGTTAGAAAGTTAGTATTTGATGACAGAAAGTTAAGGGAATTTTGCAGTTTTCGTTATATATTGTGTTTGAAAATGGGATCATGAAAGTACACGTCGATTTTCTTAATGAAGAGATTGAAGGAGACTTTTGGTATATAGTGCAAATAAGTGGTCATATTATAAATCGGTTGAAATTTTTCAACTAACTTCGCTTACTGGCGAATGAAAATGTCAAGCCGATGACTCCGTAGAATCATAAATCATAAAGGCTGGTGAAAGTTAGATTTATTATAAGATCGATAGTGCTATCGATTAAGATTCAAGTAAGGATTGATGATTAAAATATCGGTAACATTTTGGAGGATTGCACAGCTAGAAACCAATGGATATTAATATTCTAATGTAAAAAATCCCTTTAAGAACCTTACTGCACAGTTACTAAGACAAGTCTTTACAGAGAAGATGACGTGTACAAATAAAACGTTGATAAAGGAAACTTTAAGAGGATGCTAAATAAGTGTTCGGTGGAAAGGAATGCGAAATTTTGATGAAAAATTCTAAAAAGCCTCATATTTCTCGCACTATAGGTCACGAAACAGGGCTGAAATTTGTGCGTATAAGAAATATAACATGTTTGGAGCTTCAATGGCATCGACACTTTTCAAATTAGAGTGAGAAGACACTGGCGTGTCTGCCACCACAAACCCAAATATGTTTCACCAATTGGCAGACTCCTATATCCAGTAACTACTGCAAAGCCATGTAAAACATAATGGCTGCCAAATCAAATGAAAGTATGTCGTTCGCGCTTTTCATACAAGGTGCAGGAAGGTATTAAAAAAGGACTGACTTAAAGAAACCGAAACTTGAAAAAGCAGTTAACCTTATGGTTCTGGGACTTAGAAAAAGTGGATTCTCCTGATATCCTGAGATTCACGTCTACTGTCTTTAATACTCCTTCCTAAAAGTAAATATATACCCTCTTTATGGGCCTTCTCTTCCTATATACTTTGATGTTCCCCATGATAAAATGTTGTAAATAAATAGATAAATATAAAAATAGTACATAATAGTTCACTCTTGATTACTCGCAGTAAAGATTGTAATAAAAGTTTCTTCAATATTAAAAGTAAGCCCATATCGAACGTATGTCATTTTATTTTGGATGTGTCAAGGTGACAATATAATTATGGATATTTATTAAATATTTTGGCTTGATGAAATCGAAATTTTATTTTAAGTTTTCTCTCCATTACTATTAGCATTAACTCATATCCCTTAAATTGTTTTTACAAACTATTATGAATTATATAATACTGTACGCAGTTCAAGTTGAACTGTAATAAGTTTTCGTAATAACAACTAAAACTCGTGTTTTTCCTTCTTCTGGTTGCAATATGGACTTGTAGATCGTCAGAGTACGTTTTGAATGCCATTTTACGAGTATTTTTTCATTTTGTTCATGGCACGATATCAATTACTATTTTTAGAAATCACCAAGTTGAAATTGACGCTTGATATGGCGAATTGACTGGTTTTTTACATTTATCAACCGATTTTGGTGCCTTTCTAACATGCAGATACTTATTTTTAATCTCCAAGCCCTCCGACGAATATTGCTTTTATAAATTTAAATTGATTTAAATTTATTTCTCCCTACTTACTAATTAATTTTAATCGGTTCCACTGTCAGTTATCGGATCTGTGACTTTTGACATAGCAGACATTATTATTACGCTAAGTTGCCGGAGGCGGAAGCTATTTTTACAAAAATTATAAATCATCAGCCTCTAAGACTGACGCTTAATGCAATTATAATCTAAAACCTGATGTCTCTGTCAGAATAAGGAACAACAAGAAGCTCTCGCTGCTATTACAAATCGATAATTATGAAAATGTACTGCCTACATAGCGTCCATTTAGTCCATATAAAAACTAATTTTAAGCGTTATTCCAATAAAATATAAGAAAATATAAAAAATGTTAGTTTCTTTATGGAAAATTTTAATAATTTTTTCATTATTTTCTCCCTGAAATGCATATACTGTTATTAACCATCATTCAATTAATATACTCTTCAGTCAATAATATTCGAAAAGCAGGTTATAGAAGTAAAATAGGTATGTGAATTTAGCACCAAAGAATTCACTGAAAAGTGGGGAAGATTTGAACAAATTGCACAATATACAGTTACAACTCTTCTCCATTCTCAACTGACTTGATCTGAGCTATATTAATTCGGAGCATTTTCTATAGCATTCAAATATATCAGAGTCAATTATCGAAATGATTAGGTAAGAAAATAGTGAAAGCGAAGTCTGGTCCATAAAATCTGATATTCAATGTAACTTTAATCTTATCCCATTTAAAATTAATCTCCCAAATATCTCAAGTCGGGAAGGTGCTAGTACTAAAAGGGACTTATAGTGTATAAAGCTATTTTTTTTAAATTCTCATTCCAAATAGTAATTAGATGTAAACACTGACGGATCGTTATTCCATCAAAGTTACTAAATAATGAAACATGATCTAGGTAAAAGCATTTAGGCATTTGATATTCCTCTATGAACCTAATGATCTTCTTATGGTTCTTCTTCTTCTTCGAGCATAAAGGCTTTTCCAGAAATCAGAATATCAAAAGTGGAGTCGGAGCATGAGTTGGAATGATAGTGGGGAGACAAAGTAGCAAAGAGAGAGTAGAAAATAGGGAGCTCGTTATGAACAACCAATCAGCCTGGGTAGACGCGATGTTGTGTAAAAATGGCCTAATAAAGTAAGGTAAGAGTATTTGTTTGATTTAATGTGCTTTGTGAGTCACTCCATGTTTAAGAGAACTATCAGAACTAGGTGTCATTGTGTGCGCACTACAAATTCTGTTACAACAACGAAAAATAAAAGCCAATATGTCTATTTATTCTTTTTTATTTTCTTTTATTTATCGTTTTCCTTAAAATTATTCATTTTATATCATTCTCAATAAAAAAGCTAACGAGATGGACAACTGTAGTAAATCATCTCATGGAAAAGGTAATTACCGGGAATATATTTAAGAGATCACGATCATGGATAAGACCACTCTTGGTCATTCTGATGTACATGTCGTAAATATGTAGTAAAAAATCTAATGACTACCTGCTCATGTTTCTCTAAATCAAAGTAGATTAAGAGGTCTTATTTTAAGATAATTGCAATAAATTTAGTTCCTTCCTTAAGGTAATGGACTTTCAGATGATGCTAGCCAATTTGTTACTAATAATGTCAATTTCTTACAATCATATGTATTTTTTTCAATAGCTTAACATTGGCATATTCTTTTCAAAATTGAAATGGGTATCAAGACGCAAATTTTGTTTTAACAGGAAGACTATACATAGTCTACATTGACAAGTTTCCGGTAAAAGCCGGAATGTCAGTTACATCATTGACATTGAATTATCTCATTTCAGATTCTACTAAAGATTTGCAAATAAACACAAAATGATTCCTGATTTCAGTTATTTAACCCGATATTGCAGACAAAAAACTAATGTATGCAATATCATCAAATTAAAGTACAATCTTATGTAAATATTACAAGAATTATATAAATAATTTTTTACGATGATGGGGGGAAGCTATATATCCTTATTCAATGATCACAGTGTTTTCTACGTTTGTTTCTAATAAATACAAAATTTATACTTGCTTTGTATGACTGATTTAAACATTAGGAATTGTAAGAATGAGAGTTGGCGTAGCTACACCAAAACATTGCTCAGAATCGGAACATTCAGCGATTATTGAATGTAAAATTAGGTTCTATACGACTTTTTGGACCACGTTGCTCATATAAGAGGTCCTTGAGAATGAGTTTACTTCAACAGCAGTGGCTAGATACTTCGCTAAAATGTCTTTCTTTTACCCACTTATAACATTTAGCGTAAGATTAGGTTTAAAGAGCGTGAATCAAACTATAATGAGTTTTTTTTAAACTGGAACGACTTCATGTGGGATTCATCGAGCTTGTTAGGAAAAAGGTAGTAAAGCAACTAATATTTTTGAGGACGGCAAAATTTTTTGGAGACTATTTTCAATTCTGTTATGCATATTGAAGAGGAAGATTCTTCCATAAAGTGAATTTTGAATTAAAAACTTCAAACCAAAGGAGAAAAGAAAAAAGAAAATTTTGAAATTAATTAGAAGACAATCATCAAATTCCACACGTATCTCCAGTGAGTTAGACTTCGGAAGCTACATATCCTTTCGGATTTGATACACACAATGGATAAATAATCTTGTTATAACTATTTCAAAATTAGATAAAAATTGCAGTAGATGAGGTAAAAATATGTGTAATTTGAAAATCTCTTAAAAGTTGCCATCAGGGATTTCAAGTGGAAAGATGGCTCAGATAATGCTATTATCATAATACTACAATGATAATATAATTATACTCTATAATTAAGTCGATGGTAAGTATAGCAGAAATGCATACGCCTTATCATGTCGCAGTTTAGATTTAATTGGTCAACATTTTTAAGTTGATTAAAAAAGTGATTAATACCTTTTACACTAGTATCAAAACAAATTATTAGGTTTTCGGGTACTTAAAGTAGCTTTGATATTTCAGACTCAAAATAAACTCAGTCTGGACTTGATACAAAAAGTACTTTGAGTTTAATTAAAAGGTTTATGATAAAATTAGCATGTATGCTCTTTATGAACGCTTTCTGCAAAATAACAAGGCAACTCAGATACCGGTTAGGCGGAATTTTTGTGATATAAAAGCCGATTTAGATAAATTTTGAATTCAAAACTAACCTGATCATCAAGATATAGATAAGCTAAGAGGATTTCTTATTCAGATACAGCAAATAAATTTAAATTTTCTACTATTAACAAAATTTTATTCATTACAACATATTACAGTCGGTTTTGGAATATCAGATACTCCCAATTTATAGAAGAAACGCATCACTTGGTTTCAATAAAATGTTTTACGTATCAATAAACCAAAGACCTGCTTTGAGTAGTTCCGTTATTATATTTTTATCTCGTCTCAGCCATCTTAAAGCCGTAAACTGTGAAATATCGTGTAAGACCCTTTATCTTCTCAATCATTGGAAGAAAAAATGAATTGAAACAGCAAAACGGTACTTCTTGACTAAAACATGCTGGTCAATAAACACTGAACGTGACAGCCAAGCATTCGCTGTAATACAGGGAGCGAATCATAAAACTTGAAGTTTTGAAGGTGAACTGCCCATTTAATAAATACCATAGAATCCGAGTCTAAAAATCAAATGAGACAAAACTCTTCGATTCCTTGAATTTGCTCTCTGTATCTTTTGATCCCTTCCCATTTATTATCTGCTCAACTTTCTGTTATTCGATATCGGTTGCCTCCCACAATTAATAAAGAAAATTTTTTGTATTTCTGTAAATAATATTGGAAAAGGTTAATTTTTAATATAAATTCAAGTTAGTCCATTAACCTTCAACTGAAACTAGACCAATAACAAATCGGCTTGTTTATTTGAGAGGGCAATTAAGTTAAACCAAATTTTGAACAATCATTCCTAATTTAATAACCCTAGTAATTAAACGACTTCAAAACATTAAACTAAATAATTTAGTTAATTAAATATTTTATTTAAAGGAAGGAAAAGGTTTATTTTAAATCACATTAATCAAGATTTAAACATTTCTCCCTCTCCATTCAACGAGGATTAAATAACGTTTTTATACTTAGTTTATTAAATTGCAAGTTATAGCCTCAATATTCATTTTACAGAGGAAAGAGAGCGGACTGTGGACTTTAGAAATTCATATAATATATTCAAAAGCTAGAACGCATAAAATTTTTCCTTTTACTAATACTTATCAGTAAAAATGATTTTCATGCTATAAATATCCAACTTTGATGCTTAAATGCATCTTATACATGTGAAACACAGAAATTTTACCCGCAAGTGAAAGCGTCCATGTATAAACGTGAAAACATATTTCCAAGATTAATGATAAAGCATTAATAATTTTAACAATTACAGGTATCTTTAAAAAGTATTTAGAACATTCATTATTATAATATTCTTACGTGCAAATTTCTTGATAAAAAAATTTCTTGATATTTGCATAAATAAGCAATGAAAAGAGGTTTAATTTCATAACTTGGTGGCTACAATTGAGTAAAATCGAAATAAATAAAATTTCATACAGTCTGTAAAGTAATTTTAGAAAAATTTACAGTTGGAGTCGTCGTTTGAATTATTTCGATCAGTGTTATGCAAATTTCTTATATTTTGAATATCTCATTAGAACGTTTCTCGTTCGACAGTTTTAACTGACGGCAAGGCGAGAACTTACTACATTTTTGTGGAAAAGCAAATAAAAGCGGTTAATATAAAAATTCTAATAAGTGGTAAAGGCAAGAGGATCGAAAAGATGGGAGTAGAGCCAATGTATGACTTGAATTGTGAAATCGGGTTGCAGAATATTTACTCATTTGGGTAGTTTAAGTTCCGAAATTCAAATTTTATGATCGAGCTCTTGGATTACTAGGCAAACTCGTACATGTGAGTTCCAAATTTTATTGACCACTTGTTTAATTATGATGGTCAGGCTTGCTGATGAATTTTATTTTTTTCCTTTCAGCGTCTGAGAAAACCAAGTGATGCTACGTGCCATTGAGTGGCTTATCTGAGATAGCTGATGGTTTTATTTTAGAGCTTAATAAACAGTGTTCAGTTAAAACATTTTAAAGAAATTTTTGTCGCATTAATCATTTTATATACGCGGATCTCCTTTTTTCAACACAATATTCTATTTATTAATTTAAAAACCTTGAAAATATAAGTATTCAGTATCTGATTCTTCTAACATTATCTGAACTTTTCCAATCCTTCACCTACTGTTCTTCACTTCAAAAATGGGATGGAAATAGAGAGTAGTTTATTTGAAGAAGTTTTTTAAACGAAAAATAAATTGCAAGATGGATTAAGCAACAAAGAGGAAATATAAGTAGTAGTTGTCGTTACATCAAAAGCAATATACGAGCTGATATGATAAGAAAAGTTGAAGAGTCTTCAGAACGCTCGCTTTTGGAGCTTATATTACCTCAACTTAATGGGAAACGATCTATTAAAATTCATATTAGTCGTTTCATTAGTTGGTATTGTAGCCAACTGTGAACGATATTATTAATTCTGCAATTGAATGCACAAGCTTCAATGTTTAAACCTTCTCTCTGAAGGTGTGTTCTTATCAAAAGCAGCAAATTGATTCAAAAAATATAGAAATATGAATATTATAGTTGACTAGTAAATTTCTCAAATGATATTCCTCAATTATCATTGGAATCCATTACTTGGCCTATTGTAAGTCTTTGTTTACTGAAGAATCATTTACATTTTAAACCTAACGATTTTCTTAATTTTTGATATTTCACATTTTGCCTAAACTTTTACTACAAATCTGCGATTAAAGGATTAAAACGGCATCAATTTATGCTAAGTAGTGGGATACAGTTTATTAGAGTTTTGGCATCATTAAAGTCAAGCAGTTTATTCATTGACGAAGTAATTTCTTAGCCTTACTATATCGAGTTACATATTCAGGCATATTCATCTGTCAGGTCATTTCTGACACCAGATTCCCTGTCCCTGAGATGTATCTTCTCTACTTTACTATCCACTTTGACGTCAAGACTTTAATATTAGGTCTCAGACAAAATTTTGACTTCTCGATCCCCTGATATGACCGAAAGCTCTTCTGCTAGCATATTTTCAATTCGCTTACAGTTATTTAACACAGTTAATTTCTTCAGTGACCTATGTATATTAGCAGAGGAAATCATAGTTTTAAAGCTTTCTATTCTCACGGATAAAAGATATTTTAATTCTATCCCCGGATATATAAATTCGTCTCAGAATTAGTTCACTTAAAATGTGAATTAGCAGTATTAAATATAATTCGTTAATTAGAGTATGAATAAAAACGTACACTTTAAAAATACTTAAAAACGCTAAGTAGTTCCTACAAATAAGTCCTTTGGTTAACAGTAAAGCGAATTATGATCAACAAATCAAATTAGGAGGTCGTTTCATGAGGCAATCACAAACATTTTGGGTACCTTTTTAGCACTGAATAGGGTTTTTATTATTAATAGTAACTGAAGTTAAACTCACACGAAAAGTATCGCTTATGAAATAAAATTAAGCAGTTCAACTTCTCTCAGTTAAGTTCAAAAGTAATCTCATAAAGGACAGTATTCACAAAAATAATTAAATGTTTCTCTTCATGGAATACATCACCATAATTCTAATGCGACTTTATTATTTAATATCTGATTTCTCATTAAGGATAAGTTTCCTCTTACCAAGAGATCATTGGAAAGGTATCTCAAGTTAATATATACAAGACTCGGTTAAAATTTTTTGATCAATAATCGTAAAAGATAATATATGTACTTTCCTTAATATAATTTGTGAAGTGAGAGGGAATTTAAAAGTATAACGAGAATCCACCTAGGAATTTAGGGCAAAATTTTGTGCATATGACAAGTAAAATTAAAAGTGGTGATTAAAACATTGTTTATAAAATTATCTTAAGAATGAAATTATCAAAAATGTAAACTTTTGGAAATGATTCTAATTTGAGCTTGCTCAGATATGTATATTTTTACTTTGATCATGAATTTTTATCTTAAAGCAGACATTTTATTTGATCAAAGTGTGTCATAATATTATAAATAAAATTCGGGCTCCATCTCTTTTCTAAGTTAAAAAAATTTGGGGAAAATTTAACAAATTCCGAATTAAAGCATGCAGGGGAGGAATCATGAAACGTGAATTTTTTTGAACCTGAGCCAAATATTTTGTAAATTCGTATGTCTCGAATTATAAAACGAAGTATGATTCATTTGATACCTTGAAGTTTTCATTAAGATCTCTTTGATCCCTTCCACTTTAGCCCTTATTAGACTTTCTGTTAAACTATTTCAGTTGACTTCTACAACCAACAATTGGACATTTATTTTGTATTACTTCGGGTAATAAATAAAGATTACACAAAATAAAAATCATAATTTTTGGAATCTTTTAAAAATTTTTACATTAAGATTTTTTTATTAAGGCGATATCAATAAATAAAAGTACTATTTTTTTAAATATTTTAAGTATTTGTAATGAAAAGATCAAGTAGCTGTTTTTAAAATACTATTTACAAATATTACTACATCAAATAGTATTTTATTAACACATTAGTATACTAATATCTAAATGGCCTTCGTTTTAATTGATCACATTAAAGGTGAAGAAGAACAGGAGATCGGTCATAAGATTTGTCAGGTATATCCTTTATTCGTCATCCTGTTCACCCATCATTCCATTAGAATAAGGCGAAATACCCTTAGTTTGGTTAGCTTACTCATATGAATTTAATGTTTAAAATCAAAATTGTCTGAATCAGTACGCCGGACACGTATGATGAGATTTACTTGTATTCTGAAATGTTTATAATAAAGAGTATTAAAATTTGTAACTAAAGAGCCATTTCGAAGTGTAAGTCATAGCAAATCATGCTTCGAGTCAGTCAGGTTGCATAAATGTCTTAGAGTTCCAATAATTACAAACGGAACTGACAGCACCCTGCTCTAAGATAAACAAAGCAATACCAAACAGAAATTAACTGATTCCCCTGCATTAACATAAATTTTAAACCGAAATCCGAGATCTAGCACGTTAATTTTTCAGATTATGAAAAATAAAAAGGCAATAAAGAAAAGTTTTCAAATGTTTTTATCTCTTGGTGAAAAGAGAAAACTAGGTCTTAGCAACATCAAAGAAGTTGTTTACCTATTTAACTATTGCAATAAGTAATATAAGACCAAATTTAGTTTCATTTGTTTGGTAAATTTCATTCTCAAGCACAGCAGTTTGATGAAAACTTAAAATATCACAGTGACATAATAGCTGGATGTGTACTTCGTTCGAAAGATCTTCACATATTACTAAGAATCTAAAGTATGACTCAGTAGCGCAAGTTGGATATTTAGCTCTAATGATTTAGAAATCACTGTCATCCATTCATATGAAAGTTTAAAAAACAACAGCATTTGAAATTTATTTGAAATGAAAAATTTGCATTTTAACTTCTGTAGGTGGAAGCACTTTCAAAGAGAAAAAGGGGAAATTTATTTCTCCAAATGCATTAGTGTGCAACTTGTGTTATCGTCTTATCAGATATTTGCTGCTTCTGAGAATATTTAACATTTATAAATGCTTTCACAGGTCTTCGAGGAGTTTCCTTTTCCGTTGAAATTTAAAGTCGAAACAACTTTCCAAAAAAATAAACAACTAATTTTAAGTGATTCCTGATTGGCAAAAAAATAATGAAATAATGACCTCACAAGTATTAGATTAATGTTAATTTTGTTATTACTCTGAGTAATCTACAATAAGGAAAATTATAAACTGTAATGAAATAGAAGATATATTTTTGTCTAAAATAAATTTTTTAATAATGGTGTAATGAACAGATAAGGATTTCACTTTAAGCTGTCTATTTTCCAGTGATCTATGCTTGTCAAATCAGTCTGATCATGACATTTATAAGCGTCATTATCAATTATTCAATCGAATCAACTAGTCAGCAAACTAAAATTATCGCGGATATGAAATTATCCGGAAGCCCAGCAGTCAGAGAGTGAAATTTACAAAGTAAATTATGCTACTTATGGGGCAGTGAACAACCTAATGCTCCCTTTGACATTCTAAATTTATTAGATACTTTTATTTGAGCCCCTTTTGTTTCTTCATTTGCTGATTTATTTTACTATTTTGTGTGCAAGGGTGTTTCCCTAAGATGAAAACGTCAAAAAACATTCTCTTGGGTAATAATAATATAAATATCTAGGCAAGCATAAATTAAGAAAAATAATATACATTAGCGTTTAGCTTTGAGATAAATTATTGCTTCATTTTTAAAAGTTTCATTCTCCAAGAAAGGTGCCGAGTTTAATCTGTTAATCTACACTGGGCCAAGGCGCGTATTGCGAAATTTCAGACTAATCAATAATACTAACAACAAGGAGAACGCCGCAGTGCAGAAACCGATAATATCGGCTTTCCAGATCAGATCTTGGCACTCAACTGATCGTACAAATACTATTTGAAAGTGGTAAAATGTTTGCTCATTTTGAATCGTACATAACCAACCTAAGATCAAAGTTTAAACAATTTTTTTTGATTGAAATGCATTTTTAACTTTTAGGGAATATTATGATTGAAAACTGTATTTAGTGTATTTATCATTGCTGCAATTTTAATCATCAACATAGAAAATCACAAATTAGTCATTAAAAATGCCAAAAGGCAAAAGAACGAAATATTACAACATTATTTAATTAGCTGAAAGAGACGGTAATTATATTTCTGCGTTTAATTTTCTCTCATCCCTGGAAATGGGAAAAGGTCTTACTAAAGTTTAGTCCTAGAAGAAAATTAGAAAAAAACGTACTACTTAGGGGTTTACGGCCAATTCTAATGGGTGAATGAATATAAATATGTCGTTTTTTTTCTCGAGCATTTTCCCGGTGAAATAAGGATACTAACTTTAGGTAATAATTTATTATCATAGAAAACGTTACGCTTTTTGTATAGTTAAAAACTTCACTTTCGAAGAGCTATATGGTCGAAATTATTCAGAAATTATTCCAAAAAGTGGCTTGCTAGGTGACCTGCAGTGAATAAAAAAGGGTAAATCGTCCTCTAAATGCTAAAATCCGAAGATAATGAAATAATTTCTAGAGAAGTTACATCTTACAAAGTCAAGTCGACGAAGAGTATTTTGAAATTTTCTTTTCATTGAGCATGAATAGTGCTTAAAAATGAGCTTAATGTGATCGCATACTCCGATAAAACCCTCAGTTAAGAAATAATTTTGAAGATACCAATCGTAAAAGAAGTATCACTTTCACAAATTAGTAAAATCATCAAAATAATGCATAACCGATTAAAAACCAAAGTTTATTTAATTTTAATTCCAAATTATTACATTAAATGTACACTAAACTGAAATATTAGTAAAATAGCCCGGTGAAGAGCAAAGAAAAGGAAACCGGGCAGAATACGGGCGTAGATCGAAAGTTCAGAAGTGTTTCTGCCTTACTGGAATTTAAGTGTTAATTAACTAAATATCCAAAAGCCAAATTTTATAAATCGACCGGTTGATCGAAGTGGAGTATTTGTAGTCAATTTTGTACACTTTTCCCCATTAATAAATATACAAACATTAATTTACTAATTTAATCCTCCCAATTTTTTCATGCAATTTTTATAAAAGAATAACTAGATGCGGCTTTCAAAAACCATTTTCTTCAGTTAAACAACCTAAATATAATGACAGTGTCAAACAGCCGCTCGCTTAATTAGTAATTAACATTGTTACAAAATAGAGTTTAATTGGAGCAAATTTATTTCCCAAGAATCTGACATTTTGAAAAGTGTATTTAATTGCTAATTTGAAATAATTAACTTCATCTAGTAAATATCTACATCTTTAATTTCAGTGAGTAAAAATTTGTGATAATTTTTAGATATTAAACAATTTTACCATGTTTGGTCCAAGTTTATAATAATATATAACCAGTTCTTGTAATATTTTAATTAAGCCTATTTAAAACTAACACTTTCCATGACGAAATAATTCTCTTATGTGTATTTTATTATTCCATTTGCATAATGACAGCGAGTTAATGAACACCGATATTCATTTTTTATTGCACAGCATTTGACAAAGTATATCCATGCGATGGAAGGGCAATGCTGAAGAATTGAAATTTTCTCAAACCTTTCGCATAAACCATTTCTAATGGCAATTCAATCTGCAGGCAACCAAGTCTGTTGTGAAATAACTATTTGTTATGACATACGTTAGCGGTAAATCTTAGAAATGCCTCAAAAGTTATTTTTTTGGTCTAATATTGACAATGCATAAAATATTAAGCAAATAAATGAGCAAAATATTACGAATTTCTCGGATCATAATATGTAAAACACTGAAATCGTTCAGTTTTCTGATGTTTCCTATGTGTTTAATTTTCCAGTTCAACTAGGTTTTATCTACTTTGTATTTTGTTATCACTTCTCGAAAACCTATTCCATTTTAAGTGATAAAAGAAAATTGCATCTCGGTTGTTAACTTATCTTATGGATAACTTAAAACTGATACTGCTGCAGATGCATTCATATTTTTTTGCTGTATTTAGTTAATTACTAATTAATTTAATACCAGTATTTTTTATTAAAACAAAATTTTTGTCGATTTTTTTAGCTTTGAAAGAGGTTACGTTGAATTCCCACCTTACTGATTATAGAAGGGATTAATTTATTGAAAAGATTCATGAAAAAGTTACTTTAATTGAAAGGTTTTTTTGCACTTAGCTTATGCTTGCGCATTAAATTCGATTAGTAAAACTTTAATTTTGGCATGACTTATGGGAGATGAAATTAATTTCCGGTATCTAGAATTTTATCCGGAAGGGAGAGTAATTAATTAAAGAAAAAACTGCGGCAATAAAAATTCTAAACAAAAAATAAATTTCATTGAAGCAAAAAAATGCATCTTACTTAATTAAGAATAAAAGAGCCAAATTGAATGAGGCTGAAAATTATTTATTTTTAAGGGTTTGAACTCATTTCTGGGTTACATAAATAAAAGCGGAACACTTTGTTATAACCTAGTAAAATATCTGTTTTCGTCATAATTAAATTATTCTATTTAATAATACCTATAGGATGGTCTATATATAATGTATAACCGGAAATATCCATCATGGAAAATATGAGTTAACTTATTTCCATCATATAAAAGTTAGACGCGGAAAATTTAATTTAATTTGACTCTATAAACAAAAGGGTGCTTTAATGTATTTTTCAGATGCTTGATCCAGAAATAAAGCAATCTTCCTTTAATGAAATTCAGTTACATTAAGGTCACATAATTATATAATAATCTCAGTTATTTCTGTCCTTTCCATTTTACACTTGTAAGGAGGTTTTATTGAGCATAAATAAAATAGAGCAAATGAAAACTTTTGTGTGGGTGATAAACAAATATTCGCCTATTATAATAATTAAAATCAATTTTATTTGTAAAATAAATAGAAATGTATTAATTCAGTTAAGAAAAACATATTGGAAGGATCTAAATTGAAAGCTGTTTCTCACGTCATTTACTTCTTTCACTTCCCACCTTAAAGGTGTCATTTAATGATTTTATGAAAGAAGATTTAATTGAGTTAAAAGATAATAGAATAATTTTACGAAGATAAGGGAGGAAACATACATATTTTACTTTATTAATTTTAAAAGTTTTGATCGAATTTTCATGAATTGGTTAGTTGATTAACGTCTTGCATATGTTTTCTTGTCTGCCTGTATTTGCAGGCAGCATATCAGTAAACACAAAACCACCTCCAAAAATAGATTAAAATCAGTTTATCAGTTGCTTATTGTAAGACAAAGACGCTGCCAAGGTTCATATCGCTATTCATACACTGTAATGTGTGTCAAAGTACCGTAAGAGATAGTAAAAGGTTTGTATGCCGTTAACCTCCTCCTGTCTTAGCTTTTTAATTACCTTTTTGCATTCTACACCACCAATTTTTTCTTTAGCTATTTCCACTATCTTTACCAACTTTTAAGTCTAAAACAGTATAAAATTCTCCCTTCTCTGACTCTTAGATTCCGCTTCTTTAGATAAATGCCTAATCGGTTGCTTCAGCCAGTTTATACCGAGAAAATAGAAATAAATTTTTCCTTATGAACAGAGTCCGAGTAATCTACTAAAAACTGTCTATATCAAACTCCCAGCATTTGTAGAAATAGTTATTGTATCTCACAGATTATTTTTCCACAGCTTCCTCGACAGTTTACATATCTGATTAAAAGGGATTTCTAAATTTCTGATCTAAAATTTAGTTTATTGAGTAAGCAGTACCTTAGAAAAGTTCAAATCTTCCCCGTTAATAAGATAAATTAGATTATTTTACACTCCCTTTTACTTGGCATCAATGATCATATTTTAACAACGCTGCCCTTACATTGTGATTAGTTGTAATAAGATCGAAATCAATACGTAACGTTGCTAACTAAAAATCGATGACTGCCATCCAATTACGGCAAGGATCACGATTTCTTATAAAGTTTTAGCAATGAGTACAAAATAAGGACGTTATAACTTACTAAAAGAAACTGAAAATGAGCTTTATGTATTAACCATTATTTTGTATGCTCTTATTGTTGTGATATCAAATTGGAACTAGGATCTTTCATTGTACATTTAATTAATTATTTGCATGTTAGCATTTTTTTCTTATTTTGAACTTGGATCACCTTGTTCTAGTTTTGTTATTAAATATTTATTTTATATTTCGGCGCTGAGCATTTTTTATATATAAATAATGCTTTTTCCTTTAAACTAATGCATTCTACGCCTCGCACTTCTTTACTTGTTCAATTGCTTTAATCACCTTGGTCTGAAGTTGCTATTTGGGTAACTGTGACTTTTGGAAAGCTTAATGGCATTCTCGTTGAATGCGTGTACAAAAATAGAACTATCTGTCGCCGGCGAAACGCGTTGTACAAAATTATCCACGCCTCTTATTTATTAACTTAAGTCTTTAACTCCAACCACATTAACTTGTAGAAGACAGCTATATCATCCAGTTACGACAATCTCAACTACATGTTGAGAAAAAACTAACACCAAGATTTGATATATTCTTGACTCGGTGCTTTCATATAATCAGGGAGGAATTGACCAGATGTCAGATTTAATAAGTTAAACCGGCTGATGGCACATTGAATTCCAAAATGGTAAATTAATTATTCAAATGCAAATAAAGGCATTGTATCAATCAATGGAATAAAATGGCAGGACTGTTTATTTATACAAATAGTGATAAGAAATCGGGAAATCAGATCATAATATATTCATAAAGATTGTTTTATAATAAAAAACAAGCTGAATTAGTCTTTACTCCCGCATTTCATTCATGAAGAATTTCCTCCACTCACAGTACCTCACACTTGACTTCAATTATTGACAAAAGCACTTTAGAAAAAGACAATCGATTCGATTTCTTCTTTAAATGCTAGTCTCCGACTAGAGATATAGACGCAAAGAACATCTACCGTCAGTTTTAATGCATTTGCCCTTACTGCACTAATACAAAACTAATTCAGTAATTTTATTAATTATCCACCTTATTAATGGTTATTACTATTTGATTAGTTAAAATGTAGTGACCGTTGATACGTGATAATTTTTAAGTTAAACCAGGTTATCAGCATTATTTAAATTTCACTTAATGCAGAGTGAACAATTTTTAGATCTTTTAACTTTCCTTTCTGATATTAATTTAGAGAAATTTTGAAGAAAAATTGCTTGGTTGTTTTAATGTACTAATAATTAAATAAATTACCAGTGATTTACTCGATCATACAAATTTCATTAACATATCACACCTTGTTAACCTCAGTATATTAAAATTTTTATTCTTACATTCTTTCAAACGAGTTTATTATATTTTTGTTTTGCTGAATACATAAGTGGGCATAATTAGTATATTTGAGTCAACAAGTGTGAACTTAAAATATCCCCAAATTTAATCTAAAAACTGGAATAGTACAACAGATTGTTTTATATTCTGCTTTTGATTGTCATAATTGTAAAAGAGTTTATTTTGCTGTATTTACTAAGTAGTAATAGCACACAATTATATAATTACATCACTTTGATTTAACTCTAGTCCACCCTGCTATGATAAGATCACAGTGTCAGAATTTCATCAAGTAGACTCATCTTGACAGAAAAGAAATGAATTGAAGTGGTGATTGTGATCTTCCTATCTAGTCAGACAAACTATAAGAACTAAACATCACAAGGAAGATTTTTCGTGAATCAGTGTACAATTCAGGAAATTTGCATTTCAAACTCGAACTACCCAATGATTAAATACTGGATAGCTCGAATTCAAAAAACACAAATAAGGTTAAATTTTTTTGATATATCTTGAAGCTATTCTCAAAAATTTTTCATATCTTCCTCTTTATTGAGTATTATACTTAACCTTCGCTTAATTTCATTTGTTTTCTCTCTATAAAATGCAAATATTTATTTTTTCCCACGAGTTATGATAATACAAATGGATGTTTATTTCGGTCAGATTTTAACATATGGTTTATTTAAATAAATTCAAAACACTTATTTTATTTTTGTCTGTTTTAGTTGAATTGATATTTTGCTAACTCTGTATTAACTATGCAATTAAATTTTAGGGTAAAGTTCTAAGCCCCTATTTGGCATTTTGGATTTTTTGAGGCAAATCATTTAGAATTTAGAAATTTTTGGCTGTTGATCTCTATCATTTGCACTTTCTCTGAATAATTTTAGTAAATATTTTGCATAGAAGTTTAAAAAAATGCAGCAAGTTTAATAGGGAAATCAGAAAATTTACATTAGAAAAACAGTTAAATACATTTTCGGAATGGAGGAATTACACACACCGAATCGTATCAACTACGTCTCGCTTTCAAAATGTGACAGAGTTATATAGTTCATTACGAAATAGTTAAATAATATAATTGTTAAGTGATATGAAATTTTAGTGTCCACTAATGTAATCTTCATTGGAACTTATAATTAGATCGTTTCGACGAGGATTTAATTATTTTAAGTCTAACTCCAAAAACTTTCAAGATTTTTGATTAGCCAAATATATTAAATTATTTTGACTGTAGCAATTTACTTTATCTTTGAAATTTATTGGTTGACAAGTTTATAATTTGATGTCATTAAATTATTTTCGACATTTTTATTAATTAAATTAGCTTTTAATTCTACATTTAGAACGATTGAATTGGTTCAACAACTTAATTTGACTTGAGATCTTAAAAGTGTTGAATATATTTGATAATTATGTGGTCTAGAGTTATATTTAAACGCTAAACTTTCAATAACCAGTCTCCAAAGCGAATTTAATGGCTAACAATATTTCAGATAAAAGAGGTCTAAGAATAGAAATGAAATCACTTTCCGATAGATTTCCAAAGAAAATTATCATTTGCTGATTTTAAATCTGCAAATTTCCAAGATATATATGCCATAAAATTTATCTCTGCTTATATTAAATTAAATGAGCTTAATAATTCCGGGAATTAATGTGTAAAGAGATTAATCTAATGGTAAAAACATCGAGGTCATAGAGACAAAAGTTTCTTCTTGTAAATCAATTTTGGTCGGACGTGAACTTTGGTAAATTTCTAATTTGGGGAAATTTATTTTTCTATTAACTGTCCCATATTAACCAGAGCATATGGTCTTTCAAATTATTAGAAACATTCCAGTAAGACTCATTTTAATCAAATACTAATACAAGATAAGCGTATTTACGTTTAATTTTGAAGTGGGATTGAATATCAATAGTTGATATTGTGAAAATATTCAAACTTTTACGTCGCAAGAAATCCCTTGAGTACAGACAAAATTGGCTAGTAGGTGACGAGAATCAGGTGAAGTCAGTGTTGAAAATGTTGTGTTTCAGGTAGAAGTGTTTCGGAATAAGTTAATTTCTCCACATGTTACTTGAGGAGAAAGATTCCAGTATCAACATCTACTCTCTTGAATGTGTTCATATTTATTCCGGGCAAAGCTCATTGATCAATTGGTGTACCCAAGCAAAGGTTAATAAATTTCTTAAAAACCATATAACAGCAATATTAGTAATTGTCTTTTTTGTAAATATCAACTTTCGCGAAAGTTTTTCCCAAATTTCAGATTCTAAATCTTTTAAGAAAAGAACTTCGCTCTTTCTAACAAAGACTTTACACAAAGAGCAAGTAGTTAAATATATTGCATTTTACTGTGATTCAATGACATGCATTTAAAGTATTTTTAACAATTGAAATTTTGATTTTGCATTACAGTAATGAATTTCCGTTCACTGATTTCTTTCACTATTAAAGTTGATCAATTCAATAAAATAGTTTTAAATTGACACCTTTGCTGATTATAATGAGTTTATTGCCAGGACTTACAAATTTTTCTGGATTTACGCATTTCTCTGTTTACTGCACTGATTTCATGCACTTTTGTGATTATATGAAATACACTGTATAAAATAAAATGACCATTAACTTTACCGGAAGGAATCAATAAATTTCTCCACCGGTTCTGAATTCAACTGCACAAAACATTTTTTTCTTATTAATTACATAAGAATGATTAACATACCCACTAGGGAATAAATTTTAACAATTTATTTAATGGTAATATGAAATAATGTTTTATAACCACACGAAGCCGTGGGAAAAAGGCGTTCTTTGCATCATCCTTTGCGCGTCTTCAGCATGTTGTAGAGAAAGTTTCTCTAAATTAGAAAGAAACGGCAGCTGCGTTTATTTCGATAGTGAATTTTAATGCCTCAAGGCACTGAAAGACTTTGAGTTTAATATACTTTCTGATATTCTTCCGCAGTTAAAATTAACAGTTAGAAGTAGAAGTGAATTATTTAGGTTTATGAATTTTTTAAAAGATAAAAATGGAATTAATGTGTCTTTTGCGCTTTTTAGGCATTTTAGAGTACTTAAATTTCGGAAGAACCATTATAAAACTTTAATTTTCCGTATAAGGGTATTTGATCTTTAAAACTCATGACTCTGTTCATATAAATACGTGTCTACTTAAAAATATTTTAGTTGTGCTAGTTTTCATTAATATTTTGTGAATATCTTGCAAGTAGAGTCCAAACATTTTTAACGTGTCATTGATTACTAATGATATATTTACTGTCCGTTTTTAAATTACTCTTGTCGATCATAATATGTTGATCATATTTTAGTCAGGTCATTTATCATCAAACATACTCCTATTTATCTACATATCGCATCACTTAAACAAATTTAACAAAATGATACAGGTCCTTTCCAATATTTGTAACCTGAAGGGGAGGCCTGTGAAATTTTATGCCGTTTCATATGCTTAGTGTTCAAATTCGTTTGCTTACTTTAGTTTTTGCCCACTTTGACTATTTTATTCTGAGATTGCATTCATGAAAGCATTTTTCAGTTCCAGCTGAATCAACGAGTGGGCTTCAAGCGAATCAGAGTACGAATAGGACGCGGCCTAAAAAGGGCGGAGTCAAAGCGGAAATGTTATTTCACCGTGAAAAAAAATTATTCAATATTTCCTCCTGAGAGAATAACATTTTATTGTTCGTGTCTGCCATATTTTAATATCATCGGTTCGTTTTTATATTTCAGGATCATAATCAAAGATTGCGTTGTGCCTAACTGATACGTTTGTTCCCTCCTTTTCTTCTCAATCTGGAAATTGAGATATTGGGCTGTGCAGATTGTAAAGGATGATAAAGGAAGGTTAAAACAAACGCAAAATTAGAACGTGTATTCAGAAACTGACCTTGAATGTGGAAGAATTCGAACCGCTCTAATGAAACAGCAGGAGCAGAATAAGTAATTTTGAAGTAAAGTAGAGAAATTTTTTGAATAAATGCTAAATAAACAGCAAGAAATTCTTATGACGCTGTTAGAGAAGTGTCCCAAAGTCATACGTATGTAAACTGAAAAATCAGATATTTCCTTTCTCCAACCATCTGCAGAATCCCTGATTCAGAAAATCATAGAGTTTCCTATGAACCTGAATAAGATTTAACTTTTATTTTTCGGTTTTGAAAATTTGAGGATGTTGAATCAAAGATCAGTCAGTTTTCCAAAATTAAAATTCAGCCCGAAGACGCGTATGAAGCAAAATAAAAATCCGCGAGGAATATTCACGAATATGTAACAAAATTGAATAGAAGGGAGAGGAAAAAAAGAATCAGTATCCTGAAGAGAATTCCACTGTGGGCACAGAAATAAAACCAAAATCGAAGGTGAACTATGTAAATCTTCCCTAAAACCAAAAGTCAAAATTAGTTGTCGAATTTTTCTCAACTTCATGAGTGGAAAGCCAAGGCGGTAGGGTACAGCCTGATAGATGATTTCCTAATTGTTTTCCTGTTGTACAGACGCATTCTCGCTTTACACTTTAATCCATTGTATTCTAGCAAGCATTTATTTGTTAAGTTTTACTGTCAACCTCGCTTGACTCCTTCTTAAGATGTCCCAGTTCTGTTGTGAAAAGTAAAGAGGGCAAAATGCAAAGCAAAAAGAAGGGAAATGAAAAAGTAATAACCTGTTGAAGTCTTATGAAAGGCAAGTGTGGGTAAAATTGTTTACATCGCAATGTGATCCAGATTTTTAACATTAAGATAAAACAATTAATAGTCCTTTAAGTTCACATTTCTTTCAGCTGCCATAATCCCCGATTTTTAGATATTTGTAAGCTGTTAGTAATCGAAAATTTCCATACATAAAAACAAAACTTGCCAAGAAAAATAGGATGAAATAAAAACCTTAGCTGTTGTGTGCTTAAATGTCTTTTGTGAGATCATTTTGTTTAAATGCATGATGGAATTATAAACGGAATTTTTATGAACCGAAAATGCACAAACACCATCCCTTTCTAATATTATCTGCAATTTTTGACTTGATCTAATCATTATTAAAGAATATTGAATAAAGTGCTATTACACTCATTCATGTAGAAGACATTCTAGGACTGTTTCATTTACGTAAGCAAATTTATGTTCACACGCACTGATGATCATAATTGTTATGGGATACAAAGGAATCCATCCTTAAACTAGGTTGCAGCTCAATTATATTTGGAGAAGTTAAAAATTAAAATCTAACATTTAGGTAGTAGTTATTTCCCATTGGAAGTAAAATTTAATATTTTTAAAGGCAATAAATCTTACTACCTCCTTCTGAGTTCTTCTGACATCAAATTTTAGCTATCTCACATCTGCCAATGTTAAGAATCTGAGCTACCGGATAAGAAATAAAACCATTTTGCCTTCTCAACCATTGGAAAAATCGAAATGGATTGTATAGACCTACTGTCAAGATTTAAAGTCTTGTCTTAAACTTCTGGTCCCCATTGAGAAGCAGAGAACGAATCATGAAATTCGAATTGAAGAACGTGAAGAACTCTTTCAAATCGTGAAGTCGTTCTCAGCATCATAGTGAACTCTGCACTTTATCACTTGTTGGGCCTTCTATTAGCAAATTTCACCCGTTTCTTACAATTAAAAAGTTCAATTTTTTTATTCCTGTGAGTAATAATACAAATAATACCTCCTGACGGTGAACAAATAGAGAACTAATATTATTCGAGAAACAGAGAGAAAAAAACTAAGTGGATTTAGTTATTATTCACGAGTTAAATTTTATTCCAATGGTTATTCCTACCAATTTTTCATTTTAATTTCCTAACTATAAAATTTTATCCATGCGTAATACATTATTTTCACTAATAATCAATGAATAAAAATTAATTTAAATAACTTTTGGCAACCAGTTCATTATGCTTGTGTTTCCAACAACATATAAAACATTTCTCTAATATTTACTTCACTCTGTCGTAAAAATACATTCAATATTGGGGCTCAGGGAGCAGTTTGCCAGAAAATTTTTGAAGTGAAAATTAATGGTATTTCAGTTTATAATTTCTTGCTGCTTAGTTTTTCTGATTTATTTCCTATCTACCTATTTTCAAGTAAGGAAAATGTAACAAGAAGAGACGAGAGGACGTAAATTATAATCTGACATATTAGCAGATCCTAAATTTTCCTTATGATCTCAATTAGCTTTTTAATCTTCTAAAAGTTTACTATCTACTTATAAAAATGTTTGCTTTTTATTTAGAGTAATAATCTTGATTCACCCGTCATTTTTAAATTTGAGCCCTGATTTAACAAATATAGTATATCCGTCATTTTTCACTTCAATCTTCATTTCTATTTTTAAAATATTTTTTAAAAAATTTTCGATTTAAAATGAATAAGAAATTAAAAATGGTGTTTAAAAACCTAAGTAACGTATCAAATAGAGAACAATAAATTGGAGAACCCATTGCCAATGATTTATCTTTACAGCCCTTTTATTCCGAAATGTAGTAAATGTTGATTTTCTGTACGCTTCTCAAGAATTAATTTCGAAATACTTGTGCATTTCCATTTTTTAATACAAAATTATTTTACGCTCGAGTGCTTGCGCTAACCGAGTGCAATCACTGCATTTAACACCTCTCTGATCAAAGATCACATCCACCTTTGACGTTCGTTCTCCTCTCCCTTGCGATGCGTCACTTAATTTTTCCGGTTTTTAGGCATGTCGAACATGTATGGCTTTATACTGGGTGCAGACAATTGATCCTCACCTTTTCACTTCTGATCTTCGTTCTCTTTGTCCTTTTTTTCCATTTCCCTTGTCTACTGTCCACTGTTGGCGTTCTTATTTGGATAGACCGATTTATGTTAACCATTAGTAGTAGTCTGAATTCTACAATCTAATAACCCTAGTCTCTACTCACTAACATGAATCCAAAGATATTACTATCCGAACAAGTTAGATTATCTGTACGACAATCCACATGCATTTTATCAATAAATATCTCTTCTAAACTTCGTGTGCCGTTGGTGCAGTCATTAAAGCGCACTTCTGCTAAATCAGAGGTAGCGGGCTCAAAGTCCATTGGTGTATGCTCAGCGAATGGAATGGCCGGCAGCACAAATTAAAACGGCGGTGTTAGAAAGAGAGGCTCCACAATGCCACTCTCTACCCAAGATGAGCGTTTAAAAGCGCTTTCCTAAGTGGACATGGAATCTATTATTTCTTCTGAAAGTTGAAGATAGCCTGTCATTATGTTTTTAAAATTTCATCACACGGAGCCAAACGCAAGCAACGTTTGTGACTTTTGACCATAGTCATATATAAAAAATATCACATGATACTGAGTTTTAAGGTCATCTTATACAGCAAAGCTCTGGTCAGTCATTTCATCTCTGTACAAATTCTTATGGTAAATTTAAATAGTATTAACTCTGTTTCCTACTTCTTAAATCTCAAATTCCCATTTGTGCATACTGCACTGGTCTCCAATAACCCTAAAATACTCACTTCAGGGAAAAAGCCTGTGCATGGTCGCCATATTAAGCAAACTTTATGGCTTATCGCAGCTGATAGAACTCACATTTTTCCAGGCCTTCTGACTGAAAACATCCGTTTTAATTATTTTGACTACAGCACGTTTAAGCGGAAGAGAGAGAAAGCTTTACTGGATGAGTTTATTAACATTAAAAAGTCTTCAATATTTACTAATCAGAGGTCTGACATTTGAATGATCAGATTTCGTATTTTCCAAATTTAATATCTATTATTTTGACCGCACCTCGAATCTATAACTCTGTGAGCTGGGCTTACAATTTATACATTTTAATTTTTATATCAGATCATATTTCCTTCTGTTCTGCTCAATTTTGGTATTAAGTTCCCCAATTATGTCCACATTTTCTTATTCTTTCTTAATGGCTGCTGTTTTCTCTACAAATTGGTAAGCGAATGTTAGTTACATCGTGCTAGAGGAAGTAAGGGCGGTATCAATTTTACATACATTTGTCTTTTGATGACTGCTTGGAGATTTTTTTGGTATGTTAGAATTGTTGTGGATGGCTGGGAATCACAGCTGTCTCGAGGATGCAGTGAGGTATCTCAGTTTTGCCAATTCTCATTGAACTTGTCATCAGATTCACAATATACCAGTATGATATTGCTCACACACCCAGACAATAAGTCTCCAAACAAAATGTAGAAGACAGATAGAAGCGATACGATAAAACTGTAAGCATTAACTTAGAGAAATCTAATCAGTCTTATAAGGTAGTAATTTCATACATATGTTCCATTTCATACGTTTCAAAGTTGGGAATAATCAACATCTCGTAAGAGAGAGGGATTCACAAATTCGCAAGAAACTACTCAAGTAACGGTCAGAAAGCAAATTCACAATGTGTAGGTTTGAAAATTTGGTTTAGAGATGATGATGTTGGTAAAGATTTATTTCAATATTAATTTCAGTTATGTTTCTGAAATTGTGGCAATTCTCATACTTTTAATAATTCATTGTTACCTCAAAAAATACCTTCGCGTCCATATGTCATTCAAATATTCATGGAATTCGTTCATTTTCTCACAGTTTGAGATGGGAAACTAGATAACACACACTTAGCGTTATCGATAAATTCCACCGTAAGTTATTCTCCTTCGATTTTTGTGGAAGTGCCAGACGAAGGAAATTGTTTTGTTCAGGATCTAATTGAATAAACATGTAACAATTATTAGTTATGGTCGTTAGAAAATAGTGTTGATTCATATTTACTATCGTAGTTAATTGAAGTAGAGTTGGAGTATGTCTAGAATTAAAATATGTTATGTTAAGATCTTGTAAACTGCTTATGATCATGCAAGATCAAGCTGCTTTTTCGACCTTCGTGTGAAGAAGCGAAGTGAGGTGATATAAGTGACTCTCATAACTTATTAATCTATCACTAAGCCCTGAAAATGATGATCAAGGTTTGAGCCGTAATAGTTCTTAAATTTATGGACGTGAAGCAATGAACTTCCTAATAAGTCAATTCTACAATGAGAATTCGGAAATCAAGGGAAGTAGCTCTTTTAGCGCTCTCTTTACAACTCTTTCCCCTTTTACCTTATTAAACTTGATGTACTCGATTTCAGTTGCTTTTGCAAAGTGAAAATTTCACGTTTTTATAATAATTATAGTATCCAGCCCTTAATTAAAAAATAGCAAATCAGAAACTCATTTTTTAGAAAATGTCTAAATTAGAAGATTAGGATTTAATCTTATGAAGCAGTTTAAAACTTACATACTTCACCATTTATTTCAGAATACCCAAAAAGATTTTTAAATGAAGCTACTTAATACGCAAAACGTATAGTTGTATAGGTAAACAGCATTAAAAATAGGAATATTTTGTTTTTCAAGGAAGTAAGCGTGTATTTAGGGAGTCATTTTTAATTAATTGAGTAAACGGATAGTCATGACTGTCAAAACTGTCACATATTAATTTACTTACTCAAGACGTAGTAAAAAATTATTCAAGAATTAATCAATAATCATGCAAAATCACTAGAACGTATTTCCTTCACAAAAGACAGTCTTTTACAGCAGGAAAAGACTTTGTTTATGGAGTAACTTAATCTTCAATGTTAATTTTGATGGAAACAAAATTTTCAATAAGAATAATTATTAATAATTCGCGGAAGAAAGGTGCGATAGCAGTACTGCACGGGAAGAGTCGAAAAGGAACTCCAGACAAGATCGCATTTAAGATACAGATAGGTGAGCATCAAAGGGATTCAGACATTTCGGTGGATATTGAGAAATATAAAACCATTGAATAAGTATGAATGCAAAAGAGTCATAAGTTCTTCCGAATTCAAATTGAGATAATACTCCTTTGCACATGCGAACGCTACGTTAAATTGTTAAGGCGGTAGACAGTAATCCAATAAGTAGGATAACTAGTAACGAATGCAACATAAATTGTACGCATGATTGAACTCTGTCATATCAAAAGAATATGGCTAGTATCAGCTCTAAGTTATACATATATATATATATATATATATAGATCGAGGAAGTACGATCATTTACCTGATTAGTTATTTCATTTTTTCCTTTATTTGAAACATTCACCTTAGGATTAGATCCTGAAACTTCTACTGTGAACTGTGCCCTCTAGGGTACGTAACAAACGTAATAGTGAATCCAAAATACAGTGAAAGTAAAAATCCTTTACTCTCCTAACATTTTTAAATATTTAATATTGTCCAATTCAACCTTTTATTAAAGTAACACATTATTTTCCTTATTCAAATGCGATTAAAAATTAGCTTATATAATGAACTAATACAAGTTGTCTTTTGGTCCTGATTCATCTCCGATGATAGTAGTTTGAAAGTTGCAGAAAATGACTTGTAGTGGCTAAAACCAAACGATCACATTTCCCAAATTATGAAGTCAAAAACTGAAAGTGTGCCAAACTCTACTGTAAAACAGCAATCAAGAGAGGGGGCGAAAGAGAGTGAGAAATTGAGGACGGAGGAGAATGAGGGAGAGAGGGCAAGAACTAAGCCTGCGCATCGAAAATTTGAAAAACGATGTACGTATGGCAAATTAACCGAGTCACTGGAAGTCAGAAGCCAGTGAAAATCGATAACATATAATCCACAGCTGTAATTTCGTCACATGAGGCAAATTTCAGTGGTTACACTCAATTTGCGCAAACATTTGAATGTCAAAAAATTTTTTCACCTAAAAATTGTTCAAAAACGTGAGAAACGTGTTTAAATTCATCCTTTAGACCAACCATTTAGGTTATAAATTGTATAGCCTTCATTAATACTCCTTGTAATATAATCATCTTTGCTCACTGTCTTATCCGCAAATAAAATCCTTCAAAATGTCCCCCTCGATCTCGTCTAACATCAGCTTCATTCCATATTTTAATAAATCATTAATTTTAATTAATGAATTATTTCAATGAGTTGTGTTCTAACTTATGCGACTTTTTGCCATGCTAAATGTTTTCTGCGTCGGTTGATCCATTTTAATCCCGCCTTCTCATCAGACGCCTACGCATGCGAACTATTTATATGAACTTTACACACACGCACACAGTTCCCAACGTAAATTAATTTAATTAAAATCTCCCACATGAACCAAAAGAGTGCAAACAGCTTGCCCATCACTATAGCGTCCTCCATTTATGACTATGTCCACCATACTCCTATTACGCCTAGCTTATTGGATAACAAATTTTTCCAATGAGAAGCCATCATCACAGATATGTATTTTCATCAACAGCACATTTTCTTTTTGTCTACTCCCTCTTTCTTCGAAACCAAACAACACTTTCTCCCTCCGTTTTACCTTATCTCATTTAAATAGTTTCATCAAGACTTCCGTGGGCATGTCTAGGTGTCATAACAAAGTCATATACCTTGGCTTGGCTATCATACTATCGATTTATGTTAATAAGATGAAATGGATAAATGTCTATCAGGGACTGGCCGAGATAAAGGGGCGAGTTCAACTTATAATACCACGTAAAAAAGGCCCAGAAATTCTCAGACACAGCATGTTTAGACCAAATAAAATTTTGGTAATTGTGTTAATTGCAACTGAGTTGCTAGACAAACGAGATACACTTATTGACGAGTGAGAAATTAATCCTGCTTAAACGACCGTGCTTAAAAGGTCGTTTATCATGTGGTCAGGCACTGAGAGTGAATATTATGCTATGTAAACTCGTGGTGATCGTGGGAAGGATCACGAAATACTCGTCAGTAATTTCTTACTGCAGATTGAGCAGAACGTGCGCAAAATAAAATTTACGACTCACACCTTGCGCAATTACTTTGTTTAAATTGACCTTATTTAACTCACCAGTTGATTTGACAGTTGGTCTTAAAAGAATATTCAGGGCTGTAGAGGTTACACCTTTGCTACTAATCTCCGTCTCTTCGGTGGACTTAGGTAATGAAAAGAAAAGCATTATATATTCTTTTATAAATCAAGTGTTTAAATCTACAAACAGTTTTAGCACATTTTGCTTGACATAAACATTCAAAGCGACGTAAAGACCTGAACGAGAGTACCGATTTGGTAATATGTATTCTAAGGTCATACCGGTGGGTTGGGCGCTCCAGAAGGAAGTACACCATTTGAGATTCGAAACCCACTGACAGTGATTTTGTAACATAGGAGAGATCACTGAAAAACAATAACTGCAGACAAGATATCTAGTAAAAGCATAATAGAGCCTTTTTATCTTGATTTCTGAAAGTATTGTTGTGAAAAGAAATAATTACTTTCATTTGGAAAAAATGCTAGGATTCTCACCTTACCCGATTGCAATCGGTTCAAGCTATTATTCAACAATCTTTCCTGAATACTGAATAGTCAAAACATTATGAAAATTACTTCAGTGGTGGTGGTCGCCCAGTGAAAATAATCTAGATTTTCTGTTTGATTCAAATTATAACAACTTTAACTGCACACCCAACGCCAAGTTGCGGCCGAATATTCCGGTTAACCTCTTTGCACAGATAACTGGCCGAATCTAAGAGAGTCCAATTAGTGGAATTGGGAGGCGGTCCTATTCGAATACGATCAGAATAGTTTATCAGCTCTGGGATACTTTGGCAACCAAGGGCGAGGTTAGGTAAATGAATCCCGATTTTGTTGAATAGCAATAACGAATAAAAAAATGTTTATCTACCATGTTCAGTGCTTATTGGCCCGTATTTTAAATCAAGAAGGGACGATTTTAATGCCTCAATTTATTTTTTCTAACGGTTTAGAAGGCAGTTTACAGTTCTAACGTAGCCGAGATGAAATAAATGATCTATAAAATTGTACACTACTTTTCAACTCTACTTACACTCAAATAAAATCATGTCAGTTAAAAATTACTGAAAATTCTACAATGAACTCTAGCATTTGTCAGCGTCTTAGGTATTACATTAACCGTGAGTTGTCAAAAATGTTACATTTTTTTACTCTATTCACTGCAATCATGTGATTTCCTTTTCTCAGGCAACCGTCAGCTTTAAGCCAAAAAGTTTGGCGGTGAAAAAATCCCTCATTAACTAGATAGGCGTATTCAATATAGTTCGACTATTTAAAGCATGTGATGCATCTATAGATGATAGTTAAATCCTCCATTTACGATCATTTTCCCAAATATCTTGTCTTCTTCCAAGTACGCAGTTTTTTACGCGACAATCCGTATTAAACCCGGGACTAGGAAAGAGAAGGCGGATGCTAACTGGAATGAATTAAAATTTATCCAGTCAGAACTAAAGCATTAAAAATTACAGTTTATTTATTTAGTGCGCTATTGAGAAATAGAGTAGAAATATTTACATAGAACAGAGAGGATTTCGCAAGAACAGCGATCTGATATGGATAAATGGAGAAATAGCATTGATAATTAATTAAAAATTACTCGTAGGAAATTAATATTAGGGGTCAGATAATAACAGGTAATTATGCAGTGCCTTTTAATTAAATTCGAAGGAGTAGTATCATTATTAATGTCGGGTGTTCTGAAATAAAGTTACGGGATGTGGCAAAAGGTTTAAACATGCATTCTTGTTCCCGTAGAATACCTGACTTTTATCAAAGCACGATACCGGCAGGATGAACTCAAACGAGAATGAAATGTAGAATTCCGAGCCAATATTAGTTGCTTCGACTTATAGATTTCCTCTATCTTCCGTAACCTTCGCAATTATCCTGTTTCGTTTTCATGTTTTTTGTGTCATAAGCGGAAAGGTTAAAGTCAATACTCTCTGAAATTAGCTAAAATTTTTAATTACTCAGATTTACAACATAACTCGAAGAATCAAGAATACGAGGATAAAAAGGAGGCAAATTCCCAGCAAGTATATTGATTAATAATAAATGACGGGGAGATTACTTCAGTATAGTCGACAGGCAGAGATTACAGAAAATACAGGTCAATAGTTGACTAAATATATCAGCTGAGTGTAGAAATTGGCCGGCGGAGCCACAGAAGATGATTATCGACAGGTTGGAGCCAGGAGTAGGGTATATATAGACACACTGCTAGCAGACTCTCGGAATAGTTTAAGAACGCAATGGGAGTCCAAGTGTACTTTCAGTGATTAAGAACTAAAAGAGGAGAGGGTTGTGGACTGGTAACGGCTTGGAATTCCTCTGAGGCTTGACAACTTTAATGATATGCGCAAGGAGATATTGACCTTGGCAACTTACTAATAGATTGATAATCGAAGTTCTAAATCTTGTATTGGCACATTGCCAGTATGGCTTGAATATTGTAACGGGGTCTCAACTATGAATCTGGGAGTCGGTCCATGAAATCTGAATATTTAGATATTTAAAAATGAATTTTACTTCTTATTAGAATATGAACGACTCAATGCTTCCATAACTCAAACAAAGCAAAATTCTTGATACTCTTACTAACTTCTTGACTCCTTTCTCGTTTGATATCATAATGAACAGTTTAGATCTTCCTCTTATTTAGATATTTTCATATTAATTAAACTTGTAAGTGTTTATACACTGCTACAGGCAATTTTAATGCCATAAAATGAATATTAATCAGTGTATCTGCTGTATACACTTTTCAGAAACTTGTGTTGATCTGTACGGAATAACAATGCTTAACTTACTCAATAACTGAATGAAAGGCTATTAATCTTCGTGTATCACCGTTGGTTCTCTCAGAATTACACAATCCTAACTTGCTAGGTATTTTAGATACTCTTCCTCCTTATACCTCCTAACAGATAACCAGCTTTGTAGGTCTCCTTTCTGTCATGTTCCAATCTAAACAGTCCAATGCCACTTAGGTGAATATCACTCCCGCCGATATTCAGTGACCTCATAGATGCAAACTCTCGAATGCCGGCCCTATACGGTTAAATATTCCGTGTAATTTATGTTTCATAATTAAAACTACATACTATAAAGACGCTTCTTCAATTACTTCTTATCTTTTGCTATAATTAGAGCTAGATGGTTTGCAACCTTCAGAAGAAAATATTTTCTGCTTACTCTTGAGCACTTATTTATTGCATTCGATACGTACTACTGAAGACATCAGTAGAATTCAAATTGGTGGAATTTAAATAACCGATTTGCACGAAATACATTAAATAATATCACTTTACCCTGTGAAATGTTCAGTTTCTATCTTCATTTCCATTTTAAAATAAAACTCATTTTGACACAAAGTATAATGTTTTAAGCGACACTACCGTCCATTAAGAAAATTAAATAACTTTAGCATGCCACTCTAAATTTTTCTTTCAACTGACTTTCTAGCTATAATAAGCCATCATCATGTGAACAGTCTGGGACTGCAGAAAACAAACTGTCTCGCCTTATAATTATTATTCTTCTGTTTAATTTTTTCTTCACTTTTCTGTGGATCTTTTAACAAAAGTAACTGCAACGGCAAATTTCTGGCCAACAAGTTATTCACAAAAAGAAGTTAACTACCCTTTTAAATTTTTAACCACAATCACACATAAATTGCAAAAGTGCTTGTGGGTGTATGGATATTTATTCCGTTACATTAGTCGGTGGGTTTTATAATGAAGTAAAGTTTGGTTTATTCTTTTTACTGTTATTTATCTGCTAAAGGGAGAACAATTTATAATAATAAAATGTAGCATTTCAGTAACAAAAGGGTATTCCTATACGTACGTTCAGGACTCCAAATGAAATAGATTTCAGATATGTAGGTCTTTTTTACCCTCCTCTGCGTTAGCTCGTTCAAAATGCATCTCCAAGAATTCTTGAATCAACGTCTTGACAAAGAAAGACAAAGAGAATTATCTCAAACTAACTGAGATTGTAAACTCCTTCAGAGGGCAATGTATAATTCAAGAAATCTTGACGATATCAATAAATGATATAATTTTGAGCCTATGTTGCATTTAAGGAAAAATATAACACAAAAATATTTCCCTTGCTAAACAAAATGGTTTAGTGCATGAGTAGAATGGGAGGTTGTCTTGAGCAGGACTTATAAAAATTTACTGAACTGAGTTCGTACCTCAGCGACTAGATTTCTCGATTACTGTTCTTCTATGCTCATAAATATAAAGAAGTATTTGCAATGCTATATTATAAACAGTATTATATTATATATTGCACTACACCAAGCTAAAATTCACTTTATCCATTTACTACATAAACCGTATACTCTCTAAATAAGTTTTTGTTGAGTTAATGGAATTTTGCTTACTTCCTCCAAGCCTGGACGGATCACTGGAAAAAAGATTTTTGTTGAGAGTGATCGCAATCGATTGGAAGAACCGGTACTCCACGAGATATGACACAATTTGCCTTGAATAGTCAAACCATTGTTTTATTGAGTTAGAATGAAAATTTTTATTTTGCTGCTGAATAACTAATATTATTTAGTTATCTTTTCAGTATAAAGGGCATTTTTGATATTTTAATTGATATGGCACGTTTCCGTTCAATTGAAAATGAATTGTTAAAATGAAACTGCGTCACTAAATATCAACTGCGTTCATTTACGTGTTATTGAATTGACCGTGAGCTTATAAAAATTAATGTCTATTTATAGTGAGCGATTGCTCATCTTGGCACATTCTGAGTAAAATAAATCGAAATTTTTAAAATTATCTCAAACCAAAGTATGGGATTTATAAGCATTTCAGTATTTGCGTACAACAGGAACTTAGGTTGAAGCTCATTCTAGTCATATGCGCTTCTTATTATTAAAATCGATCAATCAATCGATCGTCTACCAAAAAGTGAATACCATTGTATTTGAAAGCTTTATTAAATTAAGTTGTTGTCTTTATTTACAAAGATATTGTTAGTTAAATTTCATTCTGAAGCCAAAATGACTCGCAAACTACGACAACACTCGTTATAACACTCAGAAGGCAAAAAGTGAAGGACATCAACCTACTCCATTTGTATATTAAATTGCGGGGTCTATGCCTGCCAAAATTGAATGAAGTCATTTGTATATGCTAATGACATTTTGATAACGGTTTATGTTGTCATTCAAATTTCCTAAGAGCTATTCAAGCGGAGTAAGCGGCTTAACTTTTCATGTAGTATTAGATATTTCTATATTTGAAAGATTCTCAGACTTATACGACATCTACGTTTTAACATCTTCGGATTACTAACCCTTTTTAACACTTTAAAAATTCTTCGCTAAATGCTCTCACATTCCATTAGCTATAAGCGATCTGGTCTTTTAGTAAATTGTGAGAGCTAACAACAGTTATGGAAAAGAATAACAAAATCTAACTAGGCCAAAATGTATTGATCAAACCACAATAACTATTCAAGTGAGTTAGAGAAAGATGGGGAGATGGGAGGGAAGCGTAGAACCGTGCGATTGACAGGCGTAAGTCCGTGTATGGGGTGTAGTTGAGTGTGTGTAAAAAGGCTTTATATAGTCTCATATAGGAAGAATAGTATACACTGATGAAATGGTTCAAAACATCACTGAGGGGAAACTGAACCCCAGCAACCCCCATTTAAGGGCCACTTAATTATCTTATTCCGATAGTCAAAATAAAACACATGAGGACATACGAGAGCTATCTACAGGCTAAAGCAGGGTCAGGCACTTCAAGCTCCACTGTGAAGTCGAGTTAACTAGGTCTCAGGGATTAGTGACGACGTAGATATAAATTTAGGAAAGGTATAGGGATTCATCCTTCGGCCTTATTCATTTTCCTTACTGTATCCACGTGCCACACTTCAGATGTTTCGAGTTGCGATTAAAAATTAATACCTAGGGCTTTATTTTATGACAGATTTAGAGACACACGGCAGTTATAAGGCAAAGTATCTAGGAGTAAGAGGACAATTATATCTAGTCTGTCATATTGTGAGTCTGAATGCGACTTTACTTTTTCAGTCGTGGCTTCATATTTGATCAAAATATTTCATATTTTGCACTTAACTGGTTTCCAAGCTCGTTATTATGATTTTGATTAATGCTTACACCCAATAGTTGAAATGGCCTTGACAAAATAGGAAATAAAAGTCGTTTTGTATGTGAATCTATTTGAAATACTCTATATTTACTCAACTACTTATATAGTAAATACGAAAGTGTGGAAAAATTCTTTTCGATATAATTTATAATCCATCTATTTCTTCTATCTCTCATTCTATTTTATCTAAATTTTTTAATGTTTCCATGATGGGATTCATTTCGTTCATTAAAATTCGTGTAATATCTTTACTGTTTGTGATGGTTATGGCGAAAAGTGCTAAAATTCGTCAAGATATTTAAGACATTTCATGACATACATTCTATTAATGTATTAAACCTATATCAACCTTTAACATGGTTGGGATCACAAGCTACAAAACAATCCAGACAGTAGGCTAAATTCTATAAGCATTTTACCTTCAAAAATGTTTAACATCCCCATATGTAACCTCAAATTAAGACTTTTGTGACGAATCGGATATACATAATGGTTCTTGAACCGTTTACACTTGACTTATTGACTCTTTTATAGATTCAAAGAGTAAACCATTATAAATGATGGCTTATATTAGTATATCTAATGATTTGTTAAAAATAATCTCGGCACATTTTTGCATTCTAAAACTAAACGATTTAATTCTTAGCGTTCTAAAGAGTTTGATGTCTATGTCGTCTGTAGTAATTATGTCAATCATACCCAGTTTAGATTAAGTAGAAGTGCAACTTTAGGTCAAGTATAAACACCACTTTTTTAGTCAAAACGGTGCTTGTCACGGTAGAGGAAGAATTGCTTTTTAATAATAATTACTATCTAGTACAAAATCCCTTCTTGAAGTTTTATTTTTGGTATGAAAAGACTCAATTGCGAAAAATTTTTGGATAAATTTTCGGCGTATTCTAAAAACAAGCAGTTAAAACGGTTGCTTTTAGATAGACGAATATTAAAAGAAGAAAGATCGTATATACGCTTGTTTCTATCAGGTTTTAACATTTGAATTAAATGAATGATAAAAGAACCGTGCTTTTTAATAATTAGTAAGATAAAAATCATATGAGTAGATAAAAAATCACGAGAATTAATGGGACATACAAACTGCAACTAATCCAAACTGCAGTTACTCAACGGTCCTAGTCTATGACTGATACATCGAAGTCGATAGAAGCACTTCAGTGAAGAGAGAGCCTGCTCGTGATATTTGTTGTTACCAATGAACATACTGAATGCGTTTTCGCTGTGACTGATCCGTGTATTTCTAAGTCTTCAACTCAGCTTAACCTCGATCTTCGTAAAAATAAGTGGACTGACCGGACGCTTCAGTCACCTTCACTCACCAAAAGTTAATTATTTAGTGTCTAGAGGAATCGCTAGAATCAGCATAGCTACCGAAGATAGCGATTAAAGTTTAATTTAGAGGATGTGACAGAGAGTCTTGTCAAATTTAATCTACTTCGAGGAATAGGACGTATTAATTCCTAGAGCGAGAATAATCTTATTAAATTGCCTTAAATATCTGGTCTTCAAGACACCTCCTAACCCAATCATTGGATGGATACGGGGATACAGATGTACACACAGAGCATTCTAAAATATAGGCATCAACGAAACCCCTGTCTTCTATGATATAAAGTTTTTAACATCTTAAAGATTCCTTCTGATTAGCATACCGCCTTCTTACGGAATTGGGTTAGCACTCATATTCGTATCTATACCATTGAATTCGAATCTTTCAAGTTCAGTTTGCAATTGAAATGACATTTATCTTCTTTGAAAACAGGGTTTACTTGCAATAAAATTAATATGATAATTTTCTTCTTAGATATTATCTTAATCATTCCAAAAACTAAGTTCCCATATGTTAAAAATAAATATTTTCCGGAATTGATTCGTTTAAATAAGTAACAATTATTTATTTACCAAATCTATTCTTAGTGCTTTATTAATTGAGCAATGGAGTTGCGACTAAAGGACAAACGGAAGAGTTGGCCATAAGAAAATGACAAACTCTTTGCTCAACAATTTGAACACAAAAATGCCTATTCCGACTTTGAATGCTTGTTTTTAGCTTCTGCCATGCACGTCAAAGCAAAATAGTTTCTGTTTTGCAATCTCCAAAACAAGTGCTTATAACACCATTTCACTCTTTAGATAATTTGAAGAATTTTTTTTCTCGCAAATAGTGAGGAGATCCTAATCATTATACATAAAGTTGGAAGTGTCAATTGGAGATAAAAATTATTTCAGATAAGGTATTGACAGTTACCTATCCTAAAACTGCTTACCTATCAGTAATAGCATGAAGTGATTGATTAACCGAGTCAGGATGCGAATTTGATTAATCGGCAATTCATTTCCTTTTAACTCACAGACTTAAATTTTGATGTTCTCACAGAAATTTGGTTAATATTTTGGGTAAAGATCAAAACCAAACTGAAATACTAATTCAATTTATCTACTTTTAACTATTGCCATAACAAAGATAACTTATGTTTATTCAATAAATCTCGAATGAAGAGGCTCTGAAAAGGCTGAAATCTGATTTGAATATCGGAATTTCGAGCTAAGTTTGTACTTTTAATAGTTTAACTACACTTTCTGCGTTAAGTAAAACGCAGTTAAATAAGTTACTATGAACGAACTGAGAATTTTATCAACTGTCCCAACAATACTATTTGTTATACATCTAAGAAGAATCAAAGAATGCCACAAGGCATTTATAGCAGTCACTTTCAATTCAAGCGCAAAAAATTTATTATTCCCTTACACGGACTTCCTTCCTTAAAGAAAATAATTGTGCTACAAGGGAGTAAATTTGTAGCTTTTTAATTATTGTTCGACTGCGCATCTCTGACAAACAACGCTCAAAGCTGCAGAGTTGTTGTTTGGTCTCGGGATAATTCTCACAAGGTGTCTCCTAGTCGCCGATCGCTCTTATCAATATGCAGGACAAAACCGTTATCAGTCTGGTGATATTTACACTTCTTCCCTACTTCTCTGCGAGACTTTGAGTTAAGTGTTGCCTAATGATATCTGGTGGGGAGATGAATCATAGAGGCATAAACTAGACTTCCTAACATTAAAAAGGTGTAGAAGAATTTACTTTAAATAATTTCCTTCTTGGGATGTTCACTTAACCATTGTTATTTACTACAACTTACCTCCACCGAAATACCTAGCATTATAAATAAATAGCATTACCATACCTATAGTCAGCTTTGTGTCAATAGTATTTAAAACATAAAGTACGATCACAAGTGTCTAATGCTGGTTCATTGTTAACCTTTTTATTAAGGAATGAGTTTACAATTTTAATATTTTGAAATCATAATTGCCCATTTTACAACTTCAACGCCTGCATATTACTTTAAATTAATTTGATGAAACTGAATAAATTTAATAATGATCAAAAATTAAACTATACAGGGAGATAAAACATATAGGTCCATCCATATTAACTGAATGCGGCTAAGATACAGCCATTTCAGTAGATGGTTTACTTTTGGGAACTACAGAGCTATGAGGTAGGGAGTGGTAGTTATATATACTCATGCAGCACGTAAACCCGTTCAGAAATGGGGCTGATAACTGATATAGTTACTTTAAAGGTACGATAAAGACGAAAGAGTGTAGTCTTGAATATTGACCTCAACCGAAACAACATTGTTTCTCGCATGTTTAAACTAAGAGCGATCAGTTGAAATTCTACTCTAATGTTACTGCAATTTTACGACTTAGGAGAAAATACGAAAGTGATTCTACTTGCAAGCTAGTTTTATGGTTAACTTAATTGTTTACCATAAATCTACAGAGTGAACAATTGACATAATGGAAACGAGAAAAAGTGCTCTAGTGCCTAAAATGTAATGATTTAATTCAGCTTCCGTTAAGTGCGATGAATTGAAAAACCATTTGCTTTTTATTCATTTACTTTGATCTTAATACCTTTCAGTGCATATAATAGTATTCACGCTTTTTCTATGTATTTAAGTGTGGCTAATTAAGGGGCATTCAATTCAGCATTGCGATTAAGTAGCAATAACGTCCATAATCTAGAAATAAATTGTCCTAATCTTTTCGAGTAAAAAAATTTAACAAGAACAAAATTTGCAGTAGCACACGAGGTAGATGTAAGGTTTAGCGAAAGAGCTGGACTGGGATTTTGCTCTGGATATACTTATGAATAAGCATTGAATAGTTTCTGCCAAAATGTGTTGAAGTAAATAGTTCACTTAAGTTATTAACGCCATAGCATGCATGTAGCTTCGTTATTTTTTTCAAAAAATGTTGATTTAAATAAGCGATTCTGCCTCTTTTATCTTCTTCTTTGCCCAATTCAAGCTAATTGCAGTTAAGACAGTATTTCTGCAATTTACATCCTTCACGAATTGAATGGCAAATTTGATAAGTTCAATCTCTGGAAGATCAAGTAAACGTAAGTAAATGTTTCTGTGAAGTTTACAGTTAAAAGTAAGCAGTACCACAGCAAATTGTTCAAACTGGCATATATCTCATATTAATGCTTGTTATTGGTTATTTTCAACAAATCTGTAATCTACTTGTAAATACTTAAATCTAACATCCTGTGCGAATTCAAAATACCCCAAAAGCATCATTTATTAAATAATTAACGTGAGAAAGTTTATTCTTGGTAGCTGCAAAGTCAGCCTCAGATAACACTAAAATACATTTCTTATCCCTGAATAAAGGAAGAAGTCAGCTGGAAGTTGCCAAAGAAGGCTAGCAAGCCTTAACATTACTTAATGTCAGATGCTTATTTGCATCTGCAGAATTGACTATTGTCAGCAGAATAAATGAGTACTAAACGTCTGATTACACAATTTCGTTGTTAGAGCCACTTATTAAATAGGTCATCATTTAAATTAGTTATACTAGAAAGTGAATTGTGTCGTTCCCAGTATCACAGTTATTCCACGGAAATCGCCTACTGATCTGCTCAAATTGACCACACTTTTGAAAACTTAACTCATCTTTCTTGCGTCATTTTGTTAATCAAGACATTTTTAAATTCTTTATCGCTGGGAAGTTAAGTCTCTGTCGTTGTGATCTATATATCAACTAGATATCCCAGGCTGTGGTTGACGCAGAAGTATAGAAGGAGAAGACACAAGCGCTGTTATTCTAAGACATTTTATTTATTCACTGAAGACTATACAAATAAACTTCATTTTCTTATCATTGACGCTTGAAGGCCAAAACACCATCGGACCGACAGATTGTCGGGAGCGGTGTGCATTCTCTAATTCATGAGGCTGATGGGCAACTTACAGATAACCTGCAGAAATTGCTCATCCAGAGACAAAACACAAACTCTACAACTTTGAGATTGGCTGGTCGGTGCTCTATCACCCGGTAATTTAATTTACAACTCCCTTTAAGACATACTCTACTGTGGCGGTTTGCACGCTTTGGGTATTTTTCAACTAACTAGTTCAAAACAGACGAAAGGCTGCAGTAGAATGCTTGCAGGTGAAGCTATTGGTTTGTGACACCAGCCCCATTTTCGAGTTAATTGAATATTAATGTGGCATTAAAGGATTTTTGAAGACCGCTTCAGACTGATAAATAATTACTGTAACCGTATTTATACTTATTGATGAATGCTAAATGGCAATTTAATCATATGTTAGGGTTATAACATAGTTGTAAATTCTTTTCCTTGTTAAAGGCCAGTACAATCGTATGGAACACTGTTTTTAGATACTGAGTTCTCAGAATTTTGTTCGAGTCTCTATTTACTCTTAATCTAAGTGTTGAATAAGATTGTGCTTATAAAATATGTGAACGAAGTGAAAGTTTGGCTTCACTTTCTAAGTGAAAACTAAGTCTCTTAATAGTCAAAAAGTATTTGAGCGAGCATACTAGACTGGGGAAAAATATGACTCCCTGTAATACACCCCGCAATTCAGATACGTTGATCATTAGTACAAGAAGTCAGAGGAATTTTGGTCTTAGTGGTCAAATAATGAGTTTACGCTGGATGAAGGTACAAGTCTACTGAAAAGGATTAAGGTTTATTGGTATAAGCGATGGCGTACTGAGTCGCTTGTTATTGTCTTTCAACTTCAAATAATTTTCAATACAAGACAGAATAAAAGAAGGCAAGATTCAGTTGAAGACTTAAATTTATGGGATAGGAAAGGACGATTAGTAGGTAAGTTTTAATGAGAGACAAAAATATACATTCTTATTCAGATTTAATGATAAAATTTTGGCACAGGGGTTTAAGTAAACACTAACATCAGTCTGATATATTGTGCTCTCAAATAAGGCAAAGAACTTCACTCTCCATCGGATTTAAACGCCGGATATGATTTCCCAGTTAAGTCCTGGAATGACGAAAGATACTGAAAACTCTGACAATTAGATCACCTTTTAAGTAATGCCATACATTCTCTAGGTCGGGACTCTTTGCTGACCTTCCCCTTGCGCCTTTTCAATAGAGTATAAAACATCTCAGCCTCACACGCAGAATCTAAATGCTCATAGTGCTTTGGACTCTTTCTAATAAACCAAGTTGCCGCCGTCTTGCCTTCTCTCCATTTTAATGCTTGCTTTAGATTATAATAAGCTAGAAGTGCTAAAGCTTACACAGACCTCTGTCTCCATACTCCAAGATATCTGGCCATTACTCTCTTTCAATAGATGTTATTTCGAATTATATGGAAAGTATTTATGAGTAGGACTTCAATGCTGTTTTCAAAGGAAAAGAAAATTTAAGACTTTAACGCCTTATGTTGGTTTGAGTTACAAAAATACCTCTTATTGCCTGACAGAGGATGAATTTTTAGAAGCCTAGCTTAAAAATGTTAGAGGATGCTGTCAACTATGGTTTCATCTTTACATTTACATTACTTGAATCTAGTGATGTGGAATTATAAAAAAGGTAACAGACAAATAGCAGACGTGACCGAGGATGGGAGATCGAATACAGCGCTCGTTATCAATAAATACAGAAGATTATATAGATTGGAAGGGAAATGTTTGGGAACGCAGAAACTATTTCTCACGGTGATACCCATCTTAGGTTCATCAACTTCCATAACCCAACTGTACATTAGAAGAGTTGCATTGGCTATGCTTTATTTCGTCCCATCAAATCCAAATTGTCCAAAATAATTACTTGTTGTTAACTAGAAAATATCATTCATTTGTGTCAATAATTCATGAAATAGTGAGCACACTTAGCAAGCAAAGACTCTGCATTTATATATGCTGGCCAGTATGGCATTTTTATTATGCTTTTTGGATCATCCCGGTTAATGGAACAGCGGACAGAGAAATAAAAGTTGCAGGTTCATTTGCAGAGGGTGATGGATAATAAATTGCCTCATCATTATCGACAGCGAAAATATTTCGATTTTTTATATAAATGCAGAACGTATGTATATGCATATATATATGTTTATCTTGGTAGATAGTAGCAGAATATTGTAACGGGGGAGTTGTGTGCGCCTACAGCTGAATTTTCTAAGTTCACTTCTGTCAAGTCAGATGTCACGCTTATTATACTGATCTTTACATTTCCAGTAGACGGCATGACTAATTAACTTAGGCGAGATAGGCATCACAGTCTCCTAGAATATTATCCTGCGTCCAAGATGAGTGGTGGATGACAATTTCTTGCAACGGCCTTGTAAATACAAGAATCGTGCAATGTAATCGTGTAGACTTAAAGCCAATAGCAATTTCATATTTTGATGTTTCCAAGTGACTCATAGATAAAAAATGTTTTAGATATATAATCAACACTGCATAGTTATGTAGAGATGCGGTTTCATTCCCTATTCTAATTAGTAGCTGCGTTTCATGTTCGCTCCATTTAATCTAGTGCATTTTAGCCGAATTTATGGACCCAAAATTAAAGGACCATTTGGTAATTTAATTACGCACACCTCGTTCGATATCACGTACCATCTGTCCTGGAAATTCAGATTTGTCAATTGTTTTAGATTTAAAATTAATAAAAAATGTTTATAAAAAATTTTAAATCCATCTGTTTTGTAAATATTAAATCCACCATTTGCAGATTTCAGTCAACATAAAAGTGCATTTATATTGCTAAAATTATACAAAAGACTATCAAAAAAGATGAAATTTAATGGGCTTGTTGCATTTTTCTATAAATGTACACTTCTAACCCACTATTGTCAAATTTCAGGGAACTTTTAAATTACAATTTCTTTAGAATTTATTTGATTTACTATTTAAGGGGGTTCTCTTACTCATTACACCGTTCTGTGTTGTCGAACGTCTGACAAAGGGATCAACTATTTAATCCTCTTCATTTTGAGATTTCGATTAAGAAATCTGGAATTTACTCATCATTTAAAGCGAATGTAAAGGGCATTGTCGAATGTCTGTTCGACTGCAGTTACTTTTCCCCAAAAAAGTAGTTGGTGGCAGCCTATTTCAAAACCGATATGATAATGGATTAGATCTAATTTTAATAATTGTCTTAAGGGTTATTTATGAAAGCATAAGTTAAGATATTCGGAATAAGGCTTTCATAGTAACTGAAATGCATGAGTACAAGAATTTCTTCTATTTTTTGAAAGTACTTCACCCTTTTCTGCTAATAATAACTTCCATTTTACCAAATTTTTAATTCTTACCATAAACCACTAGGTCAACAGGACATATATATATATATATATATATATATAGCCACCACTGAGGAGTAAAAGTCACTTTATTTGGGAAAATGGACCGTATGTCTTGAAAAGGTAGCGTTCAGTTGGTCAGATTGTCAGCAATTGTCTCAGTGACTTCATGTGTCCCTGATCAGAAGAGTTTAGCTACACTCCTTAAAACTGCTAATGTCAGTTACACAATCACATGGTATTAATTCATTTCATATCCTTTAAGCTGTTATTACTGTGAAGACCTACACTACAAATTTAATGCAACAACTTCTATGAGTTAACTTTTTCATTTTCTTCTATATAGTGGCAATGGAACTGGATGATCAGCTAGTCCAGATATCAAACCGATAAAATGTATTGTCAAAGATGTTCTTCTCATTTTTAAATATTATTTGACAGTTATTATTATCCATCACTAAGTAAAGAAATTTTACAATTGTTTATCATGGAGAGCGTCTAAACAAAATGGGTGGAAGAAACGATTGAGCATTATCAGAATTTTTGGGATTAATCTAAAATCAACGCCTTACTCCATTTAAACTCCAAAATCTTAAGTTTTTCTGTATTTTAATTTTCTTTTTTTATAAATTATTCCCTATTATCGTTACATTGAAATTCTTGGTGGCATTTTTTCTAATGATTTCGTAATCACCTTTTTTACACGGCTTTTATATCAACCATCATCAGTTTGAAATATTCGTGCTGCAGTAGTGCTCTGTTGGCTAGCATCTTCCCATCTCACGCGCATTTGTAAAGATCGAGCGTCCATGCTGACTACTTACCTTCTTCTCACATCTTACATGCGTGGTTGGTGTTCTGGTGGGTATGAGATAGATTTTTTATTATGATCCTGCATCCGTGCCCATCCTCTTTCTCATAAAACACCTGTTTCACATCTACATTGAGCTGTCTAAGCCAGCTTTATGTGTAAGAAATTGGATTTCCTTAGTTTGGATCATTGGGAATTTAATAAAAGTTTAGCAGTTGTGCCGTCATTTTTTGCGCAGACTTGCCCAGAAGTTAAACCTACGCTCCTTCCTTCTGCTTTTATAATTTGCCTACTATTTGGTAGCTATATTGTTTTTTTTAATCTGTTTTTAGTTTGTATGAATCCAATTACGCGACTACTGCTAGAATTATACAACCTTGCACACGAAGAATTATTCCTATTTATTTCTAATAGGGTTAATCTATCAGAAATAGAATTTGGAACATAGCCTATTTCTAATGGGATTATAGGAATTGCAGAAATGTGGAAACCAGCGTTAAAATATGTAGGAAATCGGCGGCTACGAGAAGGAGACAAACTGAAGCTGACAGAAGACTTTATTGAAAGTGGCGAAAAGCTTTGAATAAATGTTAGATGAAAAGGTGCAGAATGGTAGGAATGCGGTTGTGTGTTTCCTTGTCGGTTCGCGTGCGTGAACGTTGGAGTTTGTACAAAGTTCGTTTATATATGGAGAAAAACATGAAGGAAACGTAACATTAGATTGTCCAGAAACACACGGAAAAGACGTCTTTGTGTGAGATGTTTCCATTAAAAAGGAAAAAGCCGGAAGAATGCATATTAATTCGGTAATGCATCCGGATGAACGAGCATTTTACATAGGCGTTGACTCATAATGTCCCAAAATTTCATTTTAAGAGCATTGGATAATGAAGACCTTGTCTCGCCTTCGATGACTGCTATTGCTACATCAGTGGGTCTAATTTTGAATCAGCAAAGGGGAGAAGGACAGCAAAATATGGGAAAATATGCGCCATGCCTTGTGTCAGTCCATTTTAAAGTTCGATGTCATTATACTTGCTTCCTGAGCAATAAAATGGGTGCTTTTCTTCATTCTAAACTAGAGAAGAAATGTCTAGACATTTTGATTCAATGATGAGCATTGAATGAATGGCACTATTTTAAGCGTTTTATTACACCTGAAGGCCGAGTTGGACAAATTTACAAAGGTGAATAATTTATACTAACTGTATGCTTTACGCAAGGGTATCGATATTTGCTCAAATTTAAAAAAGTAGATGACATACATTTTAGTAGGATTATTTGATTGCCTTCGGTGGCAAATTGGTCAGTGTCAGAGGTCACGGGTTCCATTCCCATCGGGACACACCCAGTGAGCGGAATGGCCGCCTACACTAATTAACTCTGTTTAATGTAGAGGGTGATAGATTTCGAGTCTCTCATCAGGGAGGCACCATGATGCCGCTCTCTACGCAAGATAATTGTTGAAAAACGCTTTCCTAAGTAGGCTTGCGGACGATTAATACTATTATTATTATGTTTTCTCCAAAATTCATCAAAATATGATTTTTGCGCCATAATTTGCACTATTGCCTCGGATATAATAATTAAATTGAGTCACGTACCTCTTCAAACGAATGTATGCACGTAAAACTACCAATAATTCCTTAAGTATCCATTTCTTTCTGAGTGATCACTTTCCATCTCTTCAAGCTGTAGATAACGAGGTCTAAGTGGATATTCATTGAGGCCCTTCATATGAGTAAAGCAAGTAAAGATGAAAGGACATAAATTCTATGAAGTAAATGAAAGATGGCAATATGAAGTATGACGATTAGAAATAGTGAGAGGAAGCTGCCGAAGTCTTTGAACGTACACAAATATTCATGTGAAAAGAACGGTTCTCTGAGATTTGATCATAATCTTGGTGAGAAATAAGAAAATACATACTTAATTCAAATGAAAAGATAACATATCGAAAATAGTTATGGCATAATATTTATATCCGACAGATACTAATTAGAAATTATTTTTTCTCAAATCAAAATGAGCGTTGAAAATCACTTCAAAGGCAACTATAGGCGTTAGCCAATTATCATCAGATGAGTCTATTTAAGAATCACGAGTACTATCAATTGCTTTTTGTCTTCACCATATAAAGTTAGGAGATTAGTGATGAGTGGTAATGTACTACTGAATAAACAACATTATAGGGTTTCCTAACAATCGCCGCATACACTTACGTTTCACTTGCACTGATTAAACACTAAGTCCTTAAGTACTAATGCCCATTTTTTCATTTTTACACCTGTCCAGTCAAGTTCGTTTGAGATTCGTAGTTGTATTTAAATAAGTTACCTCATTCTTGTTCTGTAATGAATTTTGAAGACATGTTAAAGGATACATCTGAGAAGATTAAAAACATTTATCGGCCGGCCGAAACATCTAAATTCTAGATCACGGCAGTTAATTTTACGCTCGAAATCAGCTAACAATCACTTGCGCCATATTCATACTTGGCCCAATGGGATATAACTGATTAATTCTTTATCTACATATTAAGTGAACTTTAGATCTGAACTTTTTCACCTGACTAAGTGTTACTGCAATCGCACCATTGCCTCATTTTGAGAAATAGACAGACTAGAAGGGCTTCAATCTGCAACAAAATACTGCATTACCTTTAATCGCTACTTAAAATCTACATCCAAGTCCTATGGCCAGAAGTGTTTTCCAAACGGTATGTTCTTGCCGCTATCAAAAGTCATGTGATGCATCCACTCATCCCATAAATATCTATCGAAACCAATTGAGAGAACTTCATTTCTCACGTAAGAGTTTCAAGCCGATGCATCTTCGAAAATAAAAGTGGAGAGAGACTACACGGGCAAATTAATCACCGCGTAATTCCAGACAAAGACTCAACTTGAAGACTTTCTACGTTGGTAATTCCAACTAGGAGCGAATGTAAAAGGAATAATACGAGTTCAAACAGTTCCGATTCCAATGATTTGAAGATATTATCTCTTACTACCGCAAAACAAAATAAGATTTTATTCTTAGAAAAGAACGTTGAAAACGAGAAGGAGAAACTGGGGAAAAGGTAGTGAAGTCAGATTTGAATTCTGTTGGGATTGGGCTGCTCGCTTTTTCACTATGGCATATTCTAAGGGTCAAAAATTCTTATTTACTGATTAGACTTCTAGATTTTTCGGTGAGTTCAAGCTCGTGATGTTTAAGTGTTATTAATCAGTCGATTTAATATAACTTTTGACCAAATCACTTCGAAAAAAAATTTGTCTATGTTTTTTAATTCTGTAGAGCTTGGTAGTGTTTAATCAAAATAAACCCTACTGAGTATTAACACAGAATGCAAAGCTCTAAACGATATATAAACAGTATTAAATTCAAGAAAATGGATAATTTGGAGTATTCTAAGTCAATATAAATTAGAATTTTCCAGAACTTTCCATTCCGCTCACTTTATTTGTTTCATCTCCTCAAGCAGACAAACTGCTATTACGTATTTTGGTACTCACAATTACATGTATATTTTTTCTTGCTTTCTCATGAGTAGTAAGATTAACAGCCACTAGGCAAAAACTTTTGCCGAGTTTTTATACTCTTCTGAAGAAAAGGAGGATTTTAAGGAATTCTACTTCTGACAATAAAGCTGTTTTAAAAACAGGCCAGATTAAGCTTAGATATTCCCACAGAGAACTAATGGCCATTTCAAGGCTAATAGGATAGAAAAGCCATTCTCGAGTGAGAAGACCGAGAGTCTGGTATGGCAACATATATGTTAGATAATTGGGAAAGAATGAGGGGAGAAAGGTGTAGAAACAGCAATTTGGAAGGAAGAGGAAGACGGCAGCAGTGAGGGAGGAAAGCTCGAGGTGTTAGAAATAGACAAACTGAGGATCCGATAGGGCGGTTACAGATTAAGCGTACTTCGTTCGTTGATAAGCCACTAACAACTTATAGTAAGATCGAGCAGACCTATGAATCAATGTACACAGATACTTCATTTATAAATTGGGTTATTCCATTTTATTCACTGAATACTGGATCAAAGAGTAAACGAATTCGAATCTGTTTTTTAAAACAGCATTTCCAAGTAGGTAAACATCATTTTCTTACAAGCATTACCAGTTTACCTTTTTAATCCTCCTTATAAAGTTGACATGGTTATTTTCTTTTTATTCTACTTATAATATAGGACACTGAACACTTTAAAATGCATTATCCCTAGGACGCTTAGTTTGATTGAAATGGGAAAATAAGATCACATTCAATCATTATTCCTCAAATGTTAATGTTGCTTTCCTTAACTTTTCGAAATAGAGTGAATTAATTATTTATATATATTTAATCTATATATATACGTATTTATTCACCTGGACATCGAGCAGAAAACTTATCTGAATTAATATGGTTCAAAATTTCAGCATCTTGATAATTTTGCGAATAGAACAGTAGAATAAACAAGGTAAATATCGAAAGAGAGATTTATCGACTCTTATTCGTATTGTTAATGAGAAGTCATTGCTAATATTATGATCTGGAGATTTATAAAAACCTGAACACCAAAATAACTTCATTTACCGTGAGACACTTGTCTCGAATTCACAAATTAATTATAGTTTTGATTATTATTGCTGATAGTTTGGCCCGGACTAAATGGTTTGACTGACTTCTCAAATCAATCTACTTGTCATTCAACCTCGAGCACTGCGGATACGAACTAAGGGTCAAATCCCAAAGAATAAATATCTTTGTTCTCGATAGAACAAATATTACCTATTAAATAGAAAGCAGGCAATCTAGTGAATTCAGTAGTCAAATAGTTGAATCGGTTAATTGGTGGTGATTTAAAATCATTCGAAAACCTAGGGGGTAGATTCTACTGCTTGACAAATGGTAATTGATCATGGTGAAGCAATGAATTTATTAAGTAGAAGGCAAGCAGTCTGATCAATTAAGTATCTCACAAAATAACTGCGATCCTTTAATTAGCGGACACATCCTTCCTGTCTGAATTTTATTTTGTGCATTATATTGAACTCCCTTGTTATTTGTTATTAATATAGTGATTAGTAAATAATAGTCGGTTTCTTCATTTCATACCCTCAGGTCTTCTAGCTTTGGTGTATTGAGAGAGATAATTTAGCGATACGTCTGTTGTGGTCAATATTTAGACATTTTTCTACCAGATTACATATTTTTAAGTTATATTTCCTCTTCTTATTCTTATCCTTAACTCCTTATCCTAAGGGCGGAGACGTTCTCACTATATGCCTTCTTATAGTTATTACTAGTGCCGAGATGCTAGAACAGTATCAAGGATAAAACACACTTCCCCAAAAAAGTAGTAATTTTATCAAATTAGGACAAAATTAGATGTAATAAAGGCTAGTGATTAAAAAGCACACGTCATACCTGGTTAGTCAACAAGACGTGTTAATTTTATAAATGTGTCATTGAAAGAGCCGTTGAAAAACTCTACAGCAGAGCTCTTTATTCCCCGCAAATTAAATTTATAGAGGTATGGCACACTTTAATGCTCCTGAAAACTAAGCGTAACGCAAAACAATAAATAAGAACTGGCATTATCTGATTTGTGAAACCCACGTGGTGAAGCCACACTGTGTTGTTAGCGCAGTTAGTTAGGTAAGCACTTTGCTACAACATTTTGAGTACTGTTTGCTCATTGGCCAATAACCCGTCCTCCAATCAAGAGTAGTGATGTGGAGGCATGCCTAGTGCAACCGAAAATAAGATGCGGCCAAGTCATTTTCATTTGTGAACATGAAGAGTTTTGGTTCAGTTGCAGCTAAGTCCAACTATATTCAGTTACATCGATTTGTTCGTCTGGGGGATAAAGCTGATAGCCAAGTGTACACATTCATTGTGCCTTCTCAGTTAACCCGTTGTTTTATCAATACAGCCCAATCAAAAGAATTTCCGTATGGTGGGCAGAGTTGGCAGTTACATCTCTGTCTTCAACAAGAGGATTCTTCTGCAAAATCAAATGATGAGAGTGCAGTAAATGGGGGTGAAACACAAAAGCCCTCCGGATCGAAGAAAACTCTAAGCGTCGGTCTTGGACTATGTGGTGGACTTGCTGGAATGTATTGTCAGCTGGAGCTAGTCCGATACACAATCCTCAGCCGAGAATCCATTCATTATAATAGAGTGCACGAAGAAAGGCACGTTACTTTTACAGCCGATGATCCATTGCGTTGGAAACATGGATGGATTGGTACAGACCGTCTATCTGCTGAACACTTCTACTTTGACGACTGGACGTGGTTGATTGAAGTAGAGCTTCAAGACGCTAGCACTACTTATGAGGAGTGCTTTACACTTCCTAAACTAACTCCAAAGGATACGATCAATGGATACCGACTGGAGTCGGCGAGCTTTACATATGCTGGATCAGATTGGAACGTAACTCTAAATTGGCCTCCAGTAGACAATAAGAAGCACAGCATCACGTCTTTCATGCGACCTGTTAAGGGTCCCAATGAATCTTCTTGTAATACGGGTTGTCCAAGAATGAAACTCCAACGTCAAAGTCGAACGAACCATTGGTGTCGTGTGCGATACAAAGCCACTTTAGTTTGGGGAACTTTGGGAGAGGCCAGCTTTGGACCAGTTGATCATTTAATCACTTCGGACAACGGTGCAACAACAGCAGGGTGTGAAATTGGTGATCCAAAATGGTTTACTGCTGGACAATTTCCAGCAAAACAGCGAATAAAAATTATCATTGAGATGCTCGCTGCAGCTCCTGTCTCTCGAATTGACCTCATTCCAATTGCCCCTCAGGGTGGAAAGAACTTTGCTAGGTGTAAGGATCCAGATGGTCATGACTGGATGGTTCTCAGTGACATTCTTGGGACACTTGTTCGACTACGATTCTTTCCTGTTGTAGAGATCTATCACTTCAATAGTCACACCAGTAATAGTAATGGTGGTTTCATGAAGGATGGCTCCTCATCCCAAATGTCTAATCGACCTTGTGAATTGCGATGTGTGGCGTGGAACGTCCATCTGATTCCACATGAGTCATCAAAAGGTGTTGTGAAGGCTTTAAACTCTCCCTACGTCAGTTATGTTCCAACATTTCGGTGCTCTGTCAGTGGATCCGATTATAACAGGCGAGCGTCAGCGGATCTTTCAACAGATAGTCAGCAGATGATGATACACCCGGATGAAGTCACAGAAGTTGCCTTGGATTTGCCTGTTGAAAAGGTAAGGTTCCTTTTTACTACTTTAAGGCTCGCGAACAGCAACCACTGCTTATCAACCTCAATTGGTAGTATATTTAAGAATGATTTCTCTGCTTATATTAAGATACTCACAGAAACGGCAAAGTGAATGATGTGCAAGTCTATTCCTATGAAAAATATCATATTCACTTCTGTTTATTGAATCAGTGTTAGTCCGTGTTTCCCATTCTATGAGTACTATTCAATGGGGATGTATACTTGTAACTGTATTTTAATGGCTTTTTGCAGTCGTGTTTTTGGCAGGTAAAATGCTTTTATATTTGAAGCGTTCGAGTTTTCACATCTTTGCGTTAGTTTATTTTTAAAACGCAGGGGTATCTCAATAGATCACAGCTCCCCATCTAACTGATCCTTTAGATAGGCCTGATCCAATTAATTTATTAGGGCGCATAGTTATATAATTCATTCGTAGCAGAAATAACTGCAAATTGCTGCATCCTTCATCTAGTTCTGAAATGCATTTAATGATCAAAATCGAAAATCCGAATTAAAGATAGAAATATTCGAGTAAAATATTAAACTCTTATTTAAGCTTTCATAAATGTGAATCATTAAAAGATCGACCGGAAATCATATATGGACCACCATTCTCATCTGCTAACATTGTTTTTTTACTTAGGGATTTGAAGTTAGTTGAGTTAGGAGGCTTAAACTATAAAGCATTTATTTGCTCTCCTGTCCATTCACTTGAAAATCTGACGCAAATCCGGCGTAAATTTTGCGAGTAATTGAATAAGTTTTTGTCGTTGGGCCAGTGAATTATTTAGAGATTGCGTGAACACAACTCACAAATTGAACATAATTTCTAGAAACTTCAATATATCTATGACACCTTCAGCAGATTATGTAAAGGGCACATTTATTTGAATCTGGAAGAAAATGAAAGTATGAGCACCTTTTCATCAAAATTAACATGTATTTTATTTAATTATAAATCATTTATAGAACAAAAGTTAAATTTTACACAAGTAAGTACCTATAGAGGTCAGGAACCTGAATTATTTACTACTTCTCCTAGATATGAAATAACGGAATATGAGATAACGAGGAATTAATTTCCTCCTATCTTATCAGCTGTTCCAATGGACGAAAAAAGCACAGGCCGGAACCGCCCTCTTATGATAGTGGTTAAAATTAGTAGTTTTCGTTCCATCGCTACCTTATTTGTAACGGGTTTATTTTGTACCTCCCCATAATTTTTACTTCTTGTGTTTACTTGTTTCCATTCTCGATAGCCAAATGTTGGCGAAAAACTTCTAAATGCTTTCATTTGCTATTTCCTTTTAGTAAAAGAAGCAAATATACACCGAATTTTAAAAAGTCCTATCATTTAAAGTCAATTATAACGTAAAAATGAGCAGAAAATTTTCAAAATTTTACCATCTTTAGCTAAATTACGTCTGAAAATTTACAGTGCATCTTATTATGAATTCATTTAAACTAAGATGATTCAACTATGTTGTGTCAAAATTAGCATGGATATCTGAATTTCTTCCACATCGTAGAGAGAAAATGACATTTTAATGGATTGACGTACAGTTTTATTAATTTTTAAGGAGAAAATTAGGGAATTTTAATAAATGTAACTTTAATTAATGAATTGATAAATCTGAAAACTTAGCCGTGAAATGTGGGGTTACTAGAGGATAGAAATTTGTTGAGAAAAAGCCTGAAACACTCCTAAAGGGATATTTTAATAATCAATGATTCTAAAAACATAAATAAAAAGTAACTGAACAAATCACTTTCGGTCATTTAGTCAGGATGTAGTAGAGAGAGTTCCTAAGGAACTGAAAATCATTTCTTAATAAGACACTAAATATCAAGCGATATTTTCCCAATGAGCTTTACGATTTCATCCGAGTTAGTGAACATCAATGCAAGAAGAAAGTTTTATAATCAGGAAGGGCTGGCTATTTTGTGCATTTTAAGTAAAATTTGCATCTCTTTTATGATTAAATTGTTACACGGACAGCTAGAGCTGCCTTTTTTAGCTTGGTATCGACAGAGTTCCAATATCCGGTTGTAGTCCGCCCTAAAAAAATAATTTTTCTCATCAAAACGGAATTCTGGGTGTTTAATAGAACTTGTCCCCTATCTATCTTTCGGTATTTTGGCTTGATTAATTTTAGTTCATTAAATTTGATTTGACTTTAATTCAGTGAATAATAATGATTTTTTCCAGTCACGCATTTTTCCGATGGTTTTAAAAGAGTTTGAGGGAATAGAGAATCGGTTGGATGAAGGAGTGATACATGCTTCTACTTTCAGTGCTATGAAATAACTCAAAATTTGAGGTAAAATATAAAAGTTGCATAGTGGCAACTGAATTATCTGTTACCTCTGTCATCATAAGTATGAATTTCACTCATTTAATGACTTGAAAACTTACAACCAGAATTTGAGATTCATTTGTCTTCCATCTTACAAGAATATGAAATCAGTAGATTTCGATTGGATGAGTGGGATGTTTAAAGTAAAAATATCTTTTCTTAATTAGATTAAGATTTAATAATTTTACCTCCTAAATTGATTATGTAAAACGAAGATCAGTTTAAGCTTGCGGTTACTTTATGAACAGCTTCCACTTGACATGTATATCGCTAAGCATAAAGCTAAAAATATAATTTTGAAGGGAAATAAAGCGGCTGATGATATCATCTTGAGCAATTTGCATCCTACTCAAAGCGTAAGAGGTAGAGAGTTTGAAAATCCTATAGGTATGGAGGGTAAAACCACTTCAGAGTCACACGATAAATTATATGCAAGATGTTAAACAAGAATGTTACAGTGTTACATTATGCAGGCGAAAAGAATTCATAATGCATTTGTAGTGGGCAGACATTGGTATGAAAAAAATAAGGGTGGGCACCATCCATAGGAAAATTTTTCCTGTTCCAGTTGACTGTCGTAATGGAAGTTTATGTGAATCAAAGGTACGCACTCGATCTCCTCTCATTCTGTTATATTTTAATATCTTCGCAAACAATATTTATTTCTCTTTAGAATTCTAATTATAGAATCCTTTTAGAGGCTGACAATAAAAATCTATTTACAATAAAACAATTCTTAATATTTACATTGGATCTATGATAAAAGAAAGACAGATTGTTTCAGGGGAGATAATCCACCATAGTAGAAGTGAATGGATGAACCTAATGAATGAATTCGTCTATATTATCATATTATTAAGTAAGTTAAATTAAGTGTCCGAGTTTTTTTCCATTGAATTAGGATTATCTAGTATCATGTCAGATATAATCGAATGGCCATTGCATCGTCATGAACGAACTCTCAAATTAACAGACTGATTGATAGACTCGGAAAAGACAGGGGCTTGCCCAGGAACTTAGGAGCCAAGTCTTAAAATATGAAATTTCGAATACCCTTATATGAGGTGGAGAATTAAATCCAAAGAGGGAAAAAAGGGCAAATACGTGGATCTAGAATTCGAGCTAGGTAAAACTCTATCAATACTCTTACTTTATTCATCGCTTTTACGCTATTCTTTATTTTCCTTTTCACCAATGTCCTCAAAGATGGTTAAAACTTGTTTTATTTTTCGCATTTTCTTAAAAATGCAGTAAAATATATTAAAATACCCACAACTTGAATTAATTATTGAAATATTTAACCTCACAAATTCGCGGCCAGTGTGTTTATGTTAAATAGACTTCGGTCTTCATAAATAATTCAGCAACCTGGTGTTGCTGACCTGGTGTTAGGTCGTCATGGTAGACGGGGAATATGCACGCTTCAGTTATTTTCTCCACAAACAAGTTCCATGTTAGTTCGCAACTTGTGCATAGGTGTCCAGAGATTTTAACAAGTAATTCCCCACGAAATAAATCAACTTACTCAATTACTACCACCAGCTCAAAAGAATTATTAACAATTCCAAAGGAAAGTTTTTTTCGCTAGAATGCCCCTGAACGAGGGGAACCAAAAAGATTACATTGAGCTAGTCGAGATATCGAAAAGAAAGTTGGAGCATCTAAACTAGTCTTCATTTGATTTTCAGATTCATTAATTAATAAAATTTACTTTTTTCTATTCTAATATTCCGATCTATAGGTGTGGAGATATATCCCACATGTTTCCCTTCTGAATTGGTTTCTGGCCAGATGATAAAAGCATATAAATACTCTAGCAATTTTAGAGCAATTAGTTTGCTTTTACTGGCCGATATACCATGTTGCTAACAGCACAATTGATTCCTACATTGCGAATCTCACTAGATTTCATTGTTCTGATTTCCAAACCCCATTAGGAAACGTTTTCTCACATTCATTTCTGCGTAGAAAGTGACATCATGGAATACATCTGTTTAGAGCCACGAATTCTGCAGTCCACTGCATTAGCTCACAAAGGTCATATTTATTATTAATATTATTATTCAGAATTATTTATCTTTCAGGTGATCGACAAATCATCAGGTTATATCAGGCCAACAGATAATGCCATGACGATTCGAATAGAATGGCTTCAATCTCAAAGACTTGTTCAAAGTAATTACAACGTGTATGATGACCTTGTGCATACCCAGAAAAAACAACTTGCGTAAGTAAAAAATTACTTACTTTAAAATTAATTTGCCTAAAATTTCAGGTATTCATTCAGCTGACGGATGAAATATATTTATAACTAGGAATGATGCACTTAAATCTTACCAAATGACAATTTTTCAATAATATAATACAATAATAATGTAATGATACACAATATAATAATATTTAATAACAAAGTTTATACTGTTTAAAAGGACTACATTCATTTGAGAAGCAATGAATTGAAAACATTTGGAGTTATTTTCAGTTTTAATCTGATAGAAAATGATAATTATCAACTAATATTAGTTTATTTAAATTAAAATGCAACCCTTGAAATTTAGTTAATTCCAGAGATAATATCTAAAATGTCAAAATGCTGCTAACTTACTTGAGTCCAGCTCAAGTTTGTCTGATTCAAAGTAAACTGAAGTTTATTCATTAATGTTTTGCTAACTGGCTGTTAAATTTAAAATGGCCGATGTAAAACAATAATCAATTAGGACAGAGTTTGTGATCCCGAGCCACTAGTAAGCTATGCTGGTGGAAAGTTATAGCTTCTTACAGCCATTTGGGATGTCCACAGAGATGAGCTGCACTACATAAAGACTTAATCAGGAGAGTTTATAATGCTAGAATCAGTGCTCACATATTCAACCGTAAGAATATCTCAATCCGTTGATTCGGTAGTCTGTTCGTCACGTTGGTGTGGTAATAGAATGGATATCCAGAAAATACACTGAGTTTAACATTAATGAAGACATAAAGAGAATATACAGGATATCTAAGGTCACTTACATTCTTGTAATTTAAACTAACATGACCATAAATAACCTACTTTTCACATCAAAAAATCCCATGGCAATTACTTCTGTAACCAATGAAATTAATAAACACGCTGTCTATTGCTGTCTTTTAAAGAGAGACACAGGAATTCAGAAATTGTATGAATTCTACAAATCACCACATCTTTCATTTGCAAAGTCAGAAAGAAGCTGCTGAATGATAACGAGGTGGATGCATTGGGTGTCACGAGGAGGAGAATGCAGGAGAATTGTCAGCGTTCTGCTTATTCACCCAGAACACCCGAGTTTGTGAGAAGAGGGCATGACACGATGGACGAAAATCCTGGGAGATCATTGCTCGGCAATGTTCGGCCAAACATCTTCTAGTGTCCCTCCTAGTGTTCTAGGAAGGAACAACAACAACAACAACATATATATATATATATATAGTGAATGTTGTTCATCAAGACCTCAGGTACGAATCGTACGGTCTTAGGTGAGGTCGTCAGGTTATGCTAACAAAAACAACTCAGGAGACACGTTTAATGCATGCAAAAGGACACTTAAACAAAGTGAGGAGGCAGAGCAGAAGAACAGGAATGTCTGAACTGCCTCCGACGAAAAGGAATGTGGACAAGGATGAAAGAGTCAATGGATGAAATGATAGGTGGGAATGTGTTGGTGGACCTCACTGAGGATCCAACTGTTATCCATACGCACGAAGTCTCCATCAACAATGATGATTTTTGGTGTTGTTCAGAGTGGAAGGAACATCATGACTTCTCAATTTTTCCACGGGGTATTAGAGTCGATGCAGATACAGATACCTGTGTGAAGACTCTTCTAACCATTGTTGTTAAGCCACATTGGATAGACAGTGTAGCCAATGGAGGAAGATCTTATGTCTTCCAACGAGACTCCGCTCCATCCCAGAAAGCCCTCGAAACCCCGGAGTGGATGGATAGCAGAGAATTCTCATCATCATGTCACACCGAACTGAAGACCTCCCAACTACTCATCAGACCTTAATCCTTTCGGTTGTTGATGCATGTGGAGTGGGGCGTGGTTGGAAAGGAAGTTGATAAGCATCTCCATAACACCGAATCCTCTTCTCTGATGGAAGCAATAGTTCGAGGAATGTAGGACATGAATAAATGCCACGTGAAGAAAGCTACTAGTCGCTTTTGGACTCGAATTGAGTGGACGATAGAAGCTGAAGGAGGATGTATGGAATAAAACCCAGTTTAATATTATGTTTGTTTTAGCTTTGGTGGAAGAAATAGTAGGTTTCAACCATCAACAGTTTCTTTTTCTGTTTTTCTGAAAGTGCGTAATGTGTCCTCAAATACCATACGCCCCCCGCATTTATCAATTCGAGAATCACCCATAAAGTTGCTTCATGAAATTTTAGATGTTATTTAAATTTTGTTTATTCTCATACTCACAATTTTTATAGATGATGTAAAGAACCCTTTTGTAATTCACATTTTATTTGCTTATTTGGGTCATAATGTGATTTAATAATTAATATTTTGGCTACGGAAAGATTATAAGTATATCTATAACATCTATTCATTGCTGTAAACAGTACAATTTAACTAAATAAAGATTTCTATTTTTCATATTTCAGCTTTTAAAATATCAAGTATAACTGAAAATACATCAATGTCATATTAAATTTTTGAGATCAGTACTAGTTCTAAATATAAGGTTGATTATTGAAGGACAAATTAATAATGGTCCATAATTTCAACTCAAAAGTGACACGAACTACAAACTCCAAATGACCGTTTTTCTCTGCCTATTAAACAACACTATTTTAAAAGTATATGATACTTATTGCTCTATGTAATGTGTTGTCCTTGAGTCAATGGTACGATTATAATTTATTCCAGCAATGCAGTACTTATATTTTATTCATTTGTTTCCACCTTGCTCCGTATTTTGACAAATTTCTTTCATTTTGCGCATTTACTCTTATAGTGGAACAAAAACTGCTTCAAAAGTACGCAGTACAGATGCACAAATGTACCTTAGATATGGAGTAGTCTAGTCAATTTTTTAAATCAAATAAAAGCCTTTTTAAACTATAACCACTGGTAATTCAAGTTTATTGATTATTTCCGCAACCATTCGTTTTATAATGTAGGAAACGATGGATAAAATAAGTGATTAATGATGCACGCTGACTTTTTTATGATTAGCTTATCACTTTCGAATTCTGATTCATCCCGACTTGAAACCTTCTAACTGGCCACTTAACAAACATTTTCACATATAACGGATAAATTTCCTTTTCCATTCGGTTTTATCAATAAGGACTTAAAAAGATATTTTGAGGCCTTTTATTATTTTCCCGACATGCAAAATAATTTTGCATGATTTAATCATGGGAAAACATTTCAACCCACGAAGTAGCGAAAGTACTTCAACATGAATATGAAGGGGGATAGAATATAAGTATACAACGAAGTTAAGATGTAAGAGCTTACCTTGTTTAAATTCTTCAGCCATCGAGTTGTCCACTTTCTTGCAGGGGAGTATTATGCACTTCATTGTAAAAAAGTTTTCCAAAACGTAAATTTTCTTAAGTTTTTAGTGTTTTCACAGTAGCTGGAACTAAGTGGTCAGTTTATGAAATTGACTGGTTGGTCCTGCCGCTAATCATTTACATCTACATTTTCAGATAGATTTGACGATCAAAGGTAGCATTGACATGACATCTTTAACGTCTTAAACAAACTTTCGTAGGATATTTAAAATGCTCAGGTAAAAGAGGTTTCATCGAAGCTGATCATTATTTGGACTACAATTCATTAGAAAGTAGTTTTTTATTTCCTTTTACAAATCATTAGCAAGAACAGTATTATTGAAAAGCTGAGCAATCGCATCTAGGATATTTGAAGGCGAAACGCTTGATAAGCATCGTCTTTCCTTATTTCCGATTTGACAATCGCTGACATTAGTTCTACATTTATTCCATGATTCCGCACCTTCCTGACTTTGATGAAACGGTCCAAATAAAACTTAAGAATTACTGAACAAAACTTTTGAGGTATATTTTAAGCGTTTACTATAGAAAAAAAGCGGAATGTATTATTAAAAATTTTTATAATCAGCAAGCTAAAATATTACTTTGTATTCTTTAAATCAAACAATATCTTCATATTAAAATAAAAAGGCAGAGGAGTTTGATTTAAATTCTCTGATTAAGAGCAGCTTATTGTTGCACGCTATCTGCAGAACGAAGCAAACGTAACTTTGAATAGAATGCAATTTGCCAAATAAATGCATTTCGCGAGAAATGAATTGAACAGAATACAATGCAATTCAGCTTTGGCTTCCCCTTTTGAAATGGAACAAACCCATGAAAAGTGAATATTTTAAATTTTAGAATACAGGAAAATTTTTCATGCGACACTTTATAACAGGATAGCATTTTTTAAATCAAAAGCATAAACACCACTAGTATAACCGCAGTGAGCGGTAAGAGTCGAAGGACTCGCACCATTATATTGGGGATAAATGGGATTCCTTTTCATCGGTGCATAACTAGTAATGTGGTTAGCCAACCGTATCAGTTAATGCTGACCAAAATAATAAGTGGTTCTGAATGCCTTCCCTCTAATTAATTCATGTGTAATTAAAACGTACATTAGCAAGATTGAAAGGTCTAATATATTGAATTGATAACGAATGCAAGAATTTTGCACAAATTTGCGAAAATAAGCAGGTTGAAACAAATTTTGTGTATTCACTTCTATTCTAGGGTCTCTTTGAATGGAACTCCGTTTTTAATAACGTCATATGATAATCATTTTTCCGTATGTTGGAAATGATTTAGAAAGTTTCATTCGTGATACTGATTTGGCAAAAGGGCATGACGACCGCTATCTACTTCCATATTACTTAAATTAAAGTATACTGACAATGTACTATTCACTGTCAAATTAATTCAACGATATACTTGAAATAATGATATTGACCTTTTAAAGTACAGACCTCACCGGAAGTATCAAATAGAGCGTATTCAAATTTAGGATAAACTAATGTAATATACAATAAATATACCTTTTGTATACGCGATAAAATTTTCATAAATCACGGGGTATTTTGATAGACACTCAATGATTTTAGAGATCTGAAAATGAGGGAGCCTTTTCGTTACAATTAATTCATCATGTTTAGCGTCAGTTTTAAAATCTCATAAGTACATATATATTTACTTCGTTCAAAAAACGCTTAAAACAGCGGAACAATTTACAGAGAGTAATGGAGTTCTTATCGAGTTACGCTATTTCTTTAATCATAAATGTTTAGCATAACTAACCCACATTAAGATAGTTTGTTCTACTGCCAATTTTAGTTTTAAAGATTATTTTTTAGTATGAAATTTCTGTCAGTGACAGTGAAGAAAATGATACCTTTCGTTTGCTTTTGAAGTATGATTATATTTTTTAAATGCTCAAACAAAATTATAAATCTCTTTTTCAATATCAAAGAACCGTCAAAATTATTTTCCGCGAAATTATTACTTTTAACCAATGACTCATTTTTCATGTATAATTAGGTCGTTTCCTAATTTGTATATTTATAATCAAACGTGCCATAAGCGATGATTCGCATATTAATGCAATTTAATATCCTAACGACTAAATTTTCAATGAATCTTAATAATTGATTATTATTTTAAAATTACATTTATATTCATAACAAGCAAGAATTTTTAATTTTAATTTTTACTTTAGACGGGAACTACGAGCTCTGCAATTAGAAAATTACGAATTAGAAAAGCAACTATACATGAGCAATGCTCCAAGTTCTATCGACTTGAACGTCCCAGTAGTACAAGCCTCTGCACTCTCCCAATCCCTGAAACAACTGAGCAGCAATTCCTCAGCACCTTCTTCCCCTGAACTATCCAGCACAACACGGAAATCCTCAAGCACCAAACGTACCTCAAATGTTGCAGTATGTCGACGGTTGCCCGATGCATCTAATTTGACTTCCCCGCCAAAAAGTGGAGGATTTCTTTCAGCGGCCAACAATCTGAATGTTCGAAGGCATAGTTCCACATTTATGGGCGGTTTGGAAGCCCAAGGTCGTCCACGACGATCCTTACCGAGTCCTGGTGTTCCAAATAATAGCGCCGTTGGAGGGAGTGGCAGTGGAAGTGGTAGCGGATGCGGAACAAGTTGGAGGAATCAAAAACGTTGTGTTGGCGATGAAGAATTCTCAGAAGGTTACAAAAGCAGGGAGGACAGTCCTATTCAGCAGTTACTACATGTTGGTGCTAATGGAGGTAGCACGGGGAATGTGACCAACATGAGCTCTCCAACCCGAAGTCAGCCTTATGGAAGGAGAACCAACAGAGATCGACAGGCTCAACAACTACGACCACACATAGCAACTTCAGCGACATCGCTAGCTCATCCGGGAAATAGGGATCAGCGACAGAGATCACTAACACCGACATTAGTTTTCAGTCTCTCTTCAGAAGACAGTGTCTCGGGCAGTGGAGGTGGCTGTATTGGGGGCTACTAGGCACTTGTGAATTATTCATGAATTCATTTCTAACAACAATAATGCTTGGACTGTACTGTGTATTCACATATGTCTGAGATTTACGAATAAATTCGCCGTATGTATTTTGTCTGTAGAGGGCTCTTTTACGATCTATTTGCAAATTGAAATCTGCTCTATCCTAAAACATCAGACTGAGAATCTGAGTAATGTGTTTTTGAAATTTGGTATCAGTTTTAATTTAAGGATAGGTTCTCTAATTTAAGCTTTGTAATAATTATGGCAAGCAGAAGTCTTGTAGACACACTATGCAAAAGTCCACCTTGATTTTGTGGTTGCTTACATACTGTTCGGTAAATATGGGAACTGTCTTTGCATGTCATTTTGAATTTATGCGTAGGAAAGAAAAAGAAACATCAAAGCAATATATTTTAATAAGCGTGACCAATAGTAATATTTACTAAAGGCGTAGATAAGGCAAAATATGACTAAAAGGTATAAAATCTAAATAAGTATGTATGAAAGACATACCAGGATGCATAAAAGGAATAAAATGAGAGGAAGTGGCTGTCCTAAGGCCAAGGCTCGTACTCTCTTAAAAAAGGATTGGACCATGTGGCTGAGTGAGTCTGAAGTTCATAAGTCCATTCTGTGCTGGGATAAGTGCATCCGTAATGACTGTCGTGATCACTGACATGGCCTACATCCAATTCTTCTGTAGTAACATGTTTGGTGGTTTATACAGGGGCGTAAGGTATTTGAGGTCACTTATGTTTTTGTGATTTAAACTAACACGACCATAAATAACCTACTTTTCACATCAAAAAATCCCATGGCAATTACTTCTGTAACCAATGAAATTAATAAACACGCTGTCTATTGCTGTCTTTTAAAGAGAGACACAGGAATTCAGAAATTGTATGAATTCTACAAATCACCACATCTTTCATTTGCAAAGTCAGAAAGAAGCTGCTGAATGATAACGAGGTGGATGCATTGGGTGTCACGAGGAGGAGAATGCAGGAGAATTGTCAGCGTTCTGCTTATTCACCCAGAACACCCGAGTTTGTGAGAAGAGGGCATGACACGATGGACGAAAATCCTGGGAGATCATTGCTCGGCAATGTTCGGCCAAACATCTTCTAGTGTCCCTCCTAGTGTTCTAGGAAGGAACAACAACAACAACAACATATATATATATATATATAGTGAATGTTGTTCATCAAGACCTCAGGTACGAATCGTACGGTCTTAGGTGAGGTCGTCAGGTTATGCTAACAAAAACAACTCAGGAGACACGTTTAATGCATGCAAAAGGACACTTAAACAAAGTGAGGAGGCAGAGCAGAAGAACAGGAATGTCTGAACTGCCTCCGACGAAAAGGAATGTGGACAAGGATGAAAGAGTCAATGGATGAAATGATAGGTGGGAATGTGTTGGTGGACCTCACTGAGGATCCAACTGTTATCCATACGCACGAAGTCTCCATCAACAATGATGATTTTTGGTGTTGTTCAGAGTGGAAGGAACATCATGACTTCTCAATTTTTCCACGGGGTATTAGAGTCGATGCAGATACAGATACCTGTGTGAAGACTCTTCTAACCATTGTTGTTAAGCCACATTGGATAGACAGTGTAGCCAATGGAGGAAGATCTTATGTCTTCCAACGAGACTCCGCTCCATCCCAGAAAGCCCTCGAAACCCCGGAGTGGATGGATAGCAGAGAATTCTCATCATCATGTCACACCGAACTGAAGACCTCCCAACTACTCATCAGACCTTAATCCTTTCGGTTGTTGATGCATGTGGAGTGGGGCGTGGTTGGAAAGGAAGTTGATAAGCATCTCCATAACACCGAATCCTCTTCTCTGATGGAAGCAATAGTTCGAGGAATGTAGGACATGAATAAATGCCACGTGAAGAAAGCTACTAGTCGCTTTTGGACTCGAATTGAGTGGACGATAGAAGCTGAAGGAGGATGTATGGAATAAAACCCAGTTTAATATTATGTTTGTTTTAGCTTTGGTGGAAGAAATAGTAGGTTTCAACCATCAACAGTTTCTTTTTCTATTTTCAGAAAGTGCATAATATGTTCTCAGACACTTTGCGCTCTCTGTACTTTTAATATTTCAAATTATTTTTACATCATCATTAACACAGGTTTGATTCGTCAGTTTGATAGCCATTCAATCTGCGAGATATCAATTAAACTTGCTGTTCCAAATGAAGGGAAGAAATGTAGGATTAGTATGTCAGTATGTATGCATATAAATACAATTGTTTACAAGCCTGGTAACACACTCTAAAAAATTGTGTTTTACTTGCACGATCCCACATTTTGTGCGGCAGCATTTTACTTATTTATATATTTGCCCATATTTGGTAATTTTTTAGGTAGTAAATGATTAAGCTACCTTTCTTCTAAAACTGTCGATCTGTGTTGTCGTAAAAAGAAAATATCGGACAGCTTATTGGAATACTGTAGTTATTGGGAAAAGGGGAAGATACGCGTTAGACAAAAAAAGTTTTGCAAGATGATTAGTTGAAGATGCATCATTCGGCGAATCCGAAGTTCAGTTTAGCTGAAACATAGAGGCTGAAATTAAATGTTTAAAATGTCAAATCGTAAACTACACTTGATTTCAGTTTTTCAAAATAAAATCTATCGTTTTTTGGGTTAAGCCACTTATTTCAATCTCCCTTTTGACTAAAGCAAAATTATTTCCAATGAATTAATTAAGAGCTGGAATAATCTCTGACATAAAATAAGGCAAGCCTTGGTTGTGGGTCGCTCTCACTTACGGTGAGTGGAATACTGTAAATTACCTTTGGAATCAAACTCTGTATTTTCACAATTTGATTTAGGAAAATCATACTTTGGATGCTAACAATTACAGTTCACATACATACCTTATTCACCTGATCGTTAGGGAGATGAGTTAAGGGGGATTTGTAGAAATTAAATAATAACTAAATTTTTCTTTATAACATTTTTTTCTGTCTATACATTTTTTGAAACGGCAATCAATAATTTAACTTCAAGACTGTTACTGCGCATCCACAACGCTTAACCCCCTGCTGTAACATCAAGCTTCTTTTCGGATTCCCTTCAATCTTAAGTGATTAAATATAATTTTAGTGAATGAAGCACTTAATTGGGACACGATTGATCGTTACCACCTCTCAGACTCCCAACCACCAGAGTCCTAAAGTTTTTCCATCTCCCTCTTTGACTGAACAATATATACCCATTTGGTAAACATGCATACACAAGTACGTCTGTATCTACACTTCCCCGCCGCATCCACCGCCAACCGCAGACCACTCAATCCCCCCTCTGGCCTCTTCTCTCTCTTTGCAAAGTTTTCTACCAATAAATCTCGCCGTCACAACTGCCTTCTCCCTTTGTTCTATTGTCACAAAAAGACTGGTAGTAGATAAGAGGTATTGTTTACAGAAATTAAATTCTTAATCGCTACTTTCTCTTTTAAAGTTATATAAGATTACGCAAATACTTCATCCTTACATAAATTTCCTTTGGCAATGTTGACTGTGTTAAGAATGTTTACCTTTAGAATATGCAAAAAACATTAAAATAAGTATAAATTATTACCAAAATTAAATACATAAGATTCATTTTGAATTACTTTTCTAAGGACGTATTCAGTTAACTATTTTTATTGTGATAAATCGATGTTCCTAATTTTAGAAGTCTACTCAAAGCCATGCGAAAATGTTTTTTTGATAGCCTCCGCTTAAATGTCCACTTCTTGCCCTCAGTCATTCCGCCCAGTCATCTGTTGTCCCCTACTGATATGTAATGAAATGATTGCTAAATTAGCTATCTTTTGCCAAATTCCAGTCCCATACAAAATTCACATTTTGTTGTGTACCATTAAGTTTATGCGCAGTTTCACTCACCCACGATTACAAGCATTTATTTTAATTGCACTGTTTTGAATGACTATTAAAATTAAATTAGGGAGTACTTTTTTCCTGTCTCTATTCACATGCGTAATTAAAATTTTGGAATTGACATCAGAAAGAAGTTGAATTTGATTGTAAGGCAGATATTTGCCATGGTTATCGAATCATAATTTACATACACATTTAGACTACCTTTATTAATAGACGGTGTGGTATTCGGGCTCTTCCCTTGTTGGACCACATGACACATTTTCATTGAGACAACGATTTGTCTCCTTTCGCCCTCAAGTGCACCTAGTTTGTCTGTCCAATCAGTTGTAATTAACCCTATATAAAACTATATGAATTGGACCAAGGGTGTTCTCCTTAGAGTCTTCTTAGATTTTGTACGAAGTCTCCGGTAGGGTACAATAGTCTGCGAATGGTATTTAATTTTATATTAATCGTTATTACAAGTCCTAGACCACCTTTAACTCTGCGGGTAACACCTCATACTACAAATACTGAAATAAATTATTTTTTAAAATAACTTTTAATAATTATTGAATTGATATTGTAACATACTATTTACTTGCAAAAGATTTATTAATAAATTACTTTTACTTGTCCACACTTTTGCTGCCGGCCAATATTAAGGTCATTTAAATACTTTTGTCGTCTTTATTCTCAAACAGTTTCAGTTGCTTTCATAATTTTATCAGAAAATGCCGGCCAAAATTGACAGAAAAATCGTTTTTATTAAAACAGGATTTAAATGAACTTAGAAGTTGTCCATTGAGGTAGTTTTCTTTCTTATTTGCTGTGCTTCGGTAATTTTCATTCAGCAATATCTTTTATATTGATTCATTAAAAACATAGAAAATAAAGACATAAACCACTTTTTGGAAGCAAACAGTAGTCCTATCAGCAACTGTCTACCGGGCTTTTCATTATGATTGAGTTGGAGCAATATGTAGAAAGGCAAATCTTTGCAACCGAGTTTATTTAACCAAATAGAGTGCATTCAATATTTTATTCGTTCATAAAATAATTAAAACGACAAACCACCGTAAAACTTGTAAATTTTCGCAGATATTTAAAACTTTGAATCAAGTAATGCAAAACGCATTTCTACTTTAAATTGTTGAAGTAATAATACGTGCGTGGGGCTTTCAGGTGCTTCTCTTGATTGCAATATGTACAGGAGTTTATATTATCATAGAATAAAGTAATCAATTTTAACAGAAGTAAATAGTAAGTTAAATTTATTTCTAAAGACAAAAATCTCCAACTAGTTTAAATTGTTCTGAAAATATTGATAATGATGCATTATTTGTTTTGAAAATATTTCTTAGTAAAATGATTACTTTGGGCGTTGACATTTGTGAGGAAATAGCCTTTAATGTTGTGTTTGAAAGCCAATATAAAATGGTATTGAGGCTTTAGTCCACTGATGAGATGAAGTTCGCGGTACCTGAGAACCTCTTTAAGACAGTCAAAAGTAATTATTCCAATCTATTTTAAGTTTGAACTGATTAAAATCATTTCCCTTTTGACTGCAGAGAATTTCGCTTTTACCGAGTAGACTGAAAGTTGAAATAATTTATGCAATCAAAAAGAAATAAACGTTTTATAAATTTATGCTGGCAATATTATCATTAAACTGGGGGGACATTGATTAATTTAAATTTCCGATTTTAAGAATAAGTCCATAAAATTTTATTATTTGTTAATAGTCTTTGCAATAAAATTACAATTTTTGCATATTTTCATCATTTAATGGAATTATTTTACAAGATTGTCACTGGAAAACGGCAAGATGAAACACGCTAAAGTATGTAATCATGAAAACATCCATATCTATGCCACTTTAAAAAATTCAAGTCCCCAGACACATATTCCGTATGCAAATATGTAACTTAATTCTATTTCTTTTCCTTTTCATTGAACAAAATTTAACTCTCTCTCATGACATTTTATGCTTTTTAATTTGAAAATCCTGCAGCTATTTTTACCAATTTAGATATTCCATTAAAGGAAAAAACCAATTTATCTTAGCATAAATGGAGATGTTGTTTTTCCGGATTTCTATTTAAAGAAACAGTTCAAAATTTTAATGAAGTTGCAAGTAATTCTGTTGCTTATTTGTTTTGCACAATCACGCTTGGAAACGAGGAAATCGTGAAGAAGTTTCATTTTTAACGTTGGATTGGCTGTACAGTGTCAAACATGGAATATTAATGTTATTGATATTTAACTTCAAAAATTTACGGCGAAAGTCATATTTGTCAGCTTATTAGCAATGAATATATAATATAATATTCAACATATTTACGGCGGAGGAAATAGTGCAGGGAGATTTGGCCTGATGTAGTCGGATAGTTAGATCTTTATCTCAGCAAGAAGAACGTAAGCTGATGCTTTTCATTTAATCTTTTGAAGTGGCCTGCATTTAATCCAATATCAGCACTATCGACGGCCTTCCGATTTGAAGGTTGTAAACGTTTTTAGTGCTACTGTCCTAGAGCTGCGAGACGGATTTACGAAAAATAAAAATCAATATTTTTCAATAATTGAAGTGATTCCAATTAATTTTTATACCACCAGCAATTTAATAAATCATTTCCGCAATTCCACAGTCCATTATTTTTCCACCGTTGTTTTGAACCAATGCGCAACTTTTATCTCTTTCCCAACGTGCATCTTTAATTAAACAAATTGTTAAATGTTAAGTGAAATCCAATTAAGTGCCTCCTTATGAACAAAAATATTTCATTGGAGATTAATAGAGTAAACATTTTTTAAAATTTTGCTTAATTTTTTAATGCCAGTAAGACAAATAACGGTCAGAAAAACGATGAACATAGTAGACAAGCACCTGTTGCAGTCAGGAGACAAATTTTGATGCTGAATTTGGAACATGGGCTGCACACGTAGTAAATATTTTACAGTCCGAATTCAAAATCAAAGACTTCTTAACACCTTTATGTTGCTCTCTATCTTTTTAATCCCCTACCCTTTATTACCATCTGTTGAATCTTTGGTTAACGCTATATTTTTTTACTTTAAAAGAACATTAATCAGATAAAAAATCCATAAGTTTTATTTCTCATCACAATTATTTTATTCCATATTTGTTACCGTATTTGTTCGTTTACATTGAAATAATGAAATTACAATTCTAATTAACTGTATTCTTGTGCAAATAATTCAAATATTTGTATATTAAAATGATAAAGGCTCAATTTTGGATATCTTTATTTGAGACGGTTTTCGTTAATTATTAACGGATTTCTCAATCATTACATAAATAACAAACACCTTTTAACTTTGTGTCAACAAAATTAAATCTAACGGTGTTTTTTTAAACTAATTTTAGTTAATCTATAAATAAATAAGCTCTAGACGATTACAGTCAAATTAATTTACCAACTTTTTTAATTTCATATTAATATTATTTCATTTTTGAGGCACAACCGTGAATCTAAATAATCTAATTTGGCTTATGTTTTGTGTATAAATAAAAAAACTTGAACAGGTTTAACTTAAACGTGTTCAACGGATCGAAAAATGGATCATCTAAACCAAAATATTATTAGTAACCTTCAATCAACCACACCTTCTATATGTCACGTCAAGTGTCAATCAAGCAATTTATTTCTGCAATTTTTTGGGAGTTTCGGGTTTTTTCTGATTTATTTTAAACTAAAATGGCCGCATTCTAATTGAAGTAAAATTATTTGATTTTTGCACTAATTGTCAGCCAATATTTAAGTTTTCAAATATTGAGAAAAAATATTTTGCGAAGAACGCTGATTTATTTAGTTGGTTGGTAATTATGACACATATATTTACCTCTTTGCATGTTAAAAGCTTCTTTTCTTTCGCCTTTTACCAAAAAAACTAATTTTTTTGAATGTTTAAATCACAACCAAGTGACTTTAATTATAAAGTCTTAATATATTGCTCATGAAAGCATATTGTTAATGCAAAAATAGTTATTTATTTACTAATAAAGCGACAATTACATTACATTGCATTGGATAAGCGGATTTTTAACCTTCATGTTTTAATTTGGGAAGGATGATAAGAAAACTCGTTACATGGCTCAGAAAAATATGTGCCATTAGAAATGAAAGCAATATTTATCAAAATTTGAAAGGAAATTAATTAATCTAATTAAAAAGATTATAATCCTTGGTCTCTATAATGCCACTGGGAATATTTTTATTAAATTTGATTACCTAGATGCGTCAGCCACTTCTTAAAAAACATTTGATTAATTAAAACAATAAATATTAAAATTATCATTATATTACCATGATCCATAGCAATCTATAAAACGCTGCTCATTTTTTATTGAATGAGGCAAATTAAATCGGGTAAATAAATTTTAATAAGGAGGAAAGAGAGGAAATCTAAAAGCGTGTTAGCTCATTTAATTTTCGGGCAGTAAATACTACTTAATGGACAGTTCATTGCCTTACTCTCCGAAAATCAACTTTCACAAATTGTAGTCCGATCCACTGATCAAATTCTTATAGACAATCTCTAGTTTTTAATTATGGTGGTCGATCCTGCCATTAGTATTCATTTCTTTTTTCAAAGGTTAGAAAATCAACATTAATTCTTGTGCTTAAGCGGCTTGCAAAATTTTAGCGGACTTCACAGAAAAGAGTTAATTCAAGATAAACTAGATAGTAAAAATCCAAATTTTAATCATCAAAATGTTTTATTACTTGCTTACTTACTTACTTGAAATTCACTTTTATATCTTAACATTTTAGTTTCAAATTTTTAAATATGATGAAAAATTATTTTATTGCGGAAGTTAAGATTAAATAAGCATATACCTACTAGTGGGGCCAAGTGGAAACCGAAAGATAGTGTTTAGATACGTCAATGACGATCATGAACGTTAAAGCTTAAGAAAGCAGCCAAAATGTTTAAATTAGTGTTCTCTATAAGATTTTCTTTTTTAGTTTGTCTCATGTTTTCAATAAAATTCTATCATTATTAAATTATTAAACACATTAACGTGCGGATTAGTGATAAAATTGTTATATTGATTTAAATAGGCATAAAGAAATATTTTTCAATAAAACGGTATTTCAAATTGAATCCTTCCTGTAATACTTCCCTCAAGGATATTTAAAAACGTTATAACGCCATCTTAATATGGCCATTAGTTTTACCAACTTGGAGTAGCATTTTGAATTTTGATCGATACTGAATTGAAAGGAAACGCAAATTTTAGCATTTTTTTACTGAAGGCATATAAAAATGAGAAGAACTCTAATGGAAATTTTAAGATGAGTATTTTGGCAGTAGAAATGAGGACCATGCTTCTTATAAAATCTAAGACAATCCGATCGATAGAAAATTTATTTCTGATTTTTCTAATCAGACTGGTTTTATCTTCTTATTTTGTTCTTTATACGAATGAAAAGCCTTCATACAATTTTGCTGCCCTCTCTTTTTGTCTAATTATTGATGTTACCGTCTATGGACTAAGAAGTCTGTGGAGCTCATAACGCTATCAAGGATGGTCAAAGGAATCGTGCTTGTGCTTGAACATTCTGGAAAGTGCGGTCTTACTACCGACTGCGTGGCGAGCAAGTGCGGCCGTGCGTGCAGAGGTCTTCCCAGCCAATCAGTGGTCAATATTCTTACAGCTTAGCGCTGATAATATTTAGTGACTAAGCCCGTTGATAGTTTAAAGATAACTGCAATAAACCCTCCCCACGCAACACCTTCTTTGTTTTTGCTAGTTTGGACATAGCCTAGCCTTATTTGTGATTCATCTGCCACAACCGACAGCTTACCTCTTGAAAGTGAATACACTCCCTATTAGAGAACATCCTCTTCTTGTGTGCTTCGGTGTTTCGTTGTAAAGCATATTTGCCATTTCATGGGAAATAAATTAATATAACAATGAGTTCTAATGGTCTGAATTCAGTTTTTAGATTTAAAAACTTCATCACTGCGTTAATATTTTGTGTTGGGGTTAAGATCAAAATACCAAATTTCCATTCTTATAAAAAGGTTCTCTAATCATATAGTATATCGGTTTTAAATAGTTTTATTGAAGTAAATGAACAGGACTGTAATGAATATAAGAGCAAACAAACAATAACATATCTTTTTACATTTGATAAGGGAAATTGGAATTGCTTTAGTGGATCACTTATATTTCTAGGAAAAAATGCGTTAAACAAATGGGATTGATTATTTTAGAGCAAAAGGCTGTTATTTTTGCAGATAGGATTTTACGTGTCCCAGAGTGGTTAAGCTTGCGTAGTGCCACTTAAGCCATTAGATTATATATAAATTTGAACCCTGTTAATCCAAAGTTAAGGTACTTCAGAAGATAGACAAAAATAAGCTAGATATTTCCTCATTGAGCTAATCGACTTCTTAATTCTAACAGAGTACACCAGTTTTCATTAAGTGCGGAGACCAAGGGTTAAGTGGGACCACGTGTACACTAAAAAATTGTATGTGAGGAAGACGGAAAGAGAGGAAAGGAGTAGAAGGAGGAAATGAGAGGAGAGGGTAAGACGTCGGTACTGAGCGAGGACAACGCGGGCTGTGAGAAACAGGGAACTAAGAAAGATAGTTGGAAGATTTTGAGTACTTTATTTTTTCATATGTAATCGACAGACGGGACAGAGGTATGAGTCAGTAGGTGCGCGAAAAATAGAGGGAATGCGCAAGTCTATAAGACAGAATGCGCAGATACCACAAAATATAGTCAAAGGGAAGACAAGGTCCCTTATCGATGAAGGGGGTTACAAATCTTAAATTTACATGCTTTTGAGTTTATTGGTGTGATATTAGGTAAATTTAAATTGATTTTACTATGAACTCTATCCAATTTGATTATCTCACTCAGCAGAAAATTCCATGTTATATCTGGTTAACCGTGACTATTTTCGTACAGGGTCAGTTTAACAGCATTAGGCGAATTAGTGTTATAAATATAAAACAAGAAGTTAAAGCACAATATAATAAATTAAAAGTGCTCCTATTGTTTAATTTTTCGAAGTGAGTTTTTAGTGACAAAATCTAAATTTAGCAAAATTCTCTTAAATTAACCACAAAATTCGAACTTCTGCAATCTGAGACATTATTTGTGTTGCGGTAAAGTGTTAGTTTTGGCGTTGATAATGTTCGGAAACCAAATAATTACTTACTCTCCTTTGTTGCTTTTTAATTACCCACAAAATAGACTTATCCTCCACTATTACCTTATTTTATAATACGTAATTATTATGCCCCCAGGACTTCAAAGACTGTCTTAGGATTAGTACTAGTAGAGAGTAGGAAGTCAGAAAGAAGACGTCTACCCAGCTAAGAACTATTTTTACTTAAAAAAATAATTTGTGTAAAATAGACAACCATTTAGGGATAATTTAGAGGAGATTTACACGAACACATCTTTAAGATCATTGCATACGTAGATAAGCGTCCAGATTGAGTAAGTGAGTTAGATAAGGGCCTATTATCAAAACACAATGAATGAAATAGGGGAATTTTCATAGAAGAGAAAATTTCAGATCAGAACCAGTTGGTTCAGAAGAGGGGTAAAATAGGGTATTTAATCTAGAAAGCAAGATTTCCACATGATTCCATTTGCACCTAAATCCTGAATACTCCGTTTTTCAAAGATTTTTCAGAGCGATTGACTAGAGCTTAGCTACTCTGGCAAATGGATAAAAAGTAAGGTTGATGTTTGAGTTCATAGGCGAAGATTAGCATTTAATCGTATTTGCTTAATCTAACAGTTGGAAAGTCTGTTCAAATTCGTTTGACTGCCCAAGGATGCTCAAATATAGATTGAAACATTGAAAAAGGCTGAGTGGCGGATTCATCTAATTTCCGTTTATTTAAATAATTTTTTTTGCAATTAAGAGAAATACGACCCAGATTACATAATGGTCCAGAGTATCTACACGAGCCCTATTGTGTGTTTGATCTGAAGTTGAATATCGCCGAAGCAAATCTGACAAGATCTTTTTCCTTATAATTAAATCATATTATTATTAGTTTGGCAAAAACTTATTTTATTTCGATGTGCTTTTCTTATTTTCAGAATTTTGTACTGTTCTTGCAGAAATGGAAAATATTTGCCATGTTTATTGAAAATATCAGCCTATGTGTAATGAAGACACAAAAGTTCATGACCAAAAAAAAATTGTTCATTTTAAATGAGCTAAAATTGACTAGAATATATTAAATCAATCAATTAGGGAAAAAATAATAAGCGCAGTTTCCATTTTTTTCTTGAAGCAAAATATAATTTATATTATTAATATTCATTAAAGTTATATTTTTTTCCTTTTATTTAGAGAATATCAGAAAACGTTAACGTAACATTAAAATACACTTACCTTTTTTAACTATTTTCATATGTTGTTAGGAGTAAGAATTATATTTAAAAGTATCTAGCCTTAAAAAAATTAATTGATTTAATTTAATTATATTTGACGTTTGAAAGATAAAATTAAATTTGGAATTATTTCTTTTAAAATTAATCGATAAACTAAAAACAGACATTATAGGATGTAGATTAATAGAGAAATGTTAATATATTTATTAGAAAACTTTAAAAGGATCATTGCCTGCTTGTCATAACAAAAGTAACTCAATCGAACTTTTCCACTTTCATTTTTGGTTTTGGTTACTATGGTTATTGAGAAATGACAGAGCTGTCAGTGCGAGATATGAACAAAAGCGAAGAGATAGGTAGAGAACTAACAGCCTGAGGTCGCTGAGATAATAAGACTGATGTAAGTTATATTTATTTTGAAGGAATAGAGAGTGTTCTACGTTGTTAGCGAGAAGGTAGGAGAGCCAGAAACGTAGGCTGTCAAGTTGAATTAATATGATTTGGTGATTGAACATGTCAAGTCAGTTAAGGTTGTAGAAGTAATAGTTAATGTAGCAACCAAAGACCACGGTTTTCGGACCAAAAATGGAGAGTCGGGAATAAACAATAATGTATTGAACAACAAAAATAAAAATTCAAGAGTGGAAAAACAAGATTTTGGAGAAAGAAAACTAACGAAAAGGAGATGAAGAACAAAGCAAAGAATAAGGGAGAGAGCGCAAGATCCCAAGGTTTACATCGCATGTTCTAAAGTCGGCGATTGTTTGATTTTCTTGACAACAGCGATTTCGCCAGGTGGAGAGTAAAATGTGGATCTTGCATTTAGTTTAAACAAGCATAAAATGAGAACAATAATTTTGCACAAAAATGATTTTAGTTAACAAATGACTTGAGAAATAAATTTGAGAAACCTCGAAGGAACAATTTTGACTGGGTCTATGGACACACCTGGGTCATAAATAACAAAATGGAAAGTCGCAAATTCAAGCTAACTGTAAGAATTTAGGTCAGCTAGAGAAATTGGTTGCTACTTATAACACTTCTTATATTTTTATTTGTTTACTATAAAACTATTGTTAGCCACAGTTCATTCCGAGTGTTATATTAAGAGCCGGTGTTGACAAAACGATCTGTCATGCCTATATTTAGAAAGTGTTTTTGCCGATACAGTAATTGGTTTGTTTGTTTTATGAAATAACTGCTTAATTTATTTCTATCCGCTATTCTGGTACTAATAAGTTTGTCTTGCAGTCCTTAGAAAACTTCCTTTTATTTATTTTGACTTTTGGTAGACCATTAATGCAAAAATATAACTAGCTTCTTGACTCGCCATTTGAAGTGTCAGATTTTTACAACGATATCTCATAACGATATTTTATAACAAGTATCTGCGCCAGGAATGATTTAAATATTAGAAGTGAAAAGATAACTACTCTAAAAATAATGAATATAAAAATAAAATTGTTCGATACAATGTAGCATGATTTATTTTTGCCGCGATTTCGCATCGAATTGTCGTTAGTTTAATTTAGTCGCAGTCGTTCTGAAGATGAATTTGCTGTAAGTTTTCACTTTTATTGTATGACTGGAATTAGTCCAAGACCTGCCGTGTGTTAGAAATAACATTATATATTTGGGAAAAATATTTCAGCTTAAAAAGGAAATTTTAAAACAGCTATGTACATGGCAACATTTTATCATTTTAAGTTTCAGAAGCCTTTCAGTGTTGAAAGTAGATTAATTTCATAACTTCTAAGAAACTTGTTAAAATTGTTCAAAGAATATTATATTATTTTAGCATCACATATATATATCTTTTGCAGAAAAGTTTTAACTTAATATAAACAGGTGCACCGAATTATAATTCTATTTAAAGAATAACATTCTTGAAACTTGGGCGAATATTTTTGTCGCACAGCAAATAAATGGATCATCTGAAATAGGTATTTCACTTATAAAATTTATTTTCTAAGTACAGCTTGCAGAAATAACCGCTTCTAGGACAACGACCTCACTTATTATGAACTATGAAAGGTAAAATTTCTTTGATAGAGCATTTTTTCTCTGGTCGTGTCCCGTTAAAAGACAAAGTTGGGACTTTCAATCCAACGTTTCCGTTGTTGTCTGTTCTGCTTATTGCCTATGTATGTACCGATTTCCGCATTAGAGGCAGTATTTTAATTAAGAAATGTATTAATAACTTGCAAAATCACTTCCGTCATGAGTTTGAAAGAAGCGGAATAGATATAATAAATGTTTGTGTTTCGCATGTCATGAGGCATTAAAGAGCCTTGAATAATTCAAGTGGACATTATTTAAGTACAGAACAGTTTGGAAGACCACCTATCTAAAAAGTTAAAATTAATTTACTGTCAAACGTAAATGAAAGTACATATTTAATGGTACGTAAATGACTTAAATAATAATACACGGGACAGAGCAAATAACACAATTGTACTGATGAGCGCTTTGATAACATTTATGTATTAGCTTGGGGCAGTTTTTTATTGTAAAAAATAATAAGACATAAAATCAGTAATAAAATACAGATTGGCAATCTAACGACGTAATGTTCAACATTTAATTATATCTTAGGATTTTATATTACTTAAATTGATTTTCCAATTTCAATTTTATTTGTATTTATTAAATTTAAATGCTGAAATTTTATTTTAATAATGGTAAAGAGTTTATTTACATATTAATAAAATTTACACATGTATGTAGAGTAAAACGGTCTCTCTAGTGTCATAGCACTATAACCAATACAAGATAGTAAGTGAATGTGACGGCATCACTTATACTACCCATAGTAGAGCTTGACAGTTTGCAAATGTGAGGGTCATTCACAAGAGTCCTTTCAATCGAAATTAACTTATATTTAATCAGTTTAATTGTTATTGGTGTCATGTCCTATTTTCTTGCATTTCTTAACGAGTTCAAGTTTACAAGATAAATCAATTGATGATTTGATCAAGCCATCTCCATGTATTCAATTTCCCATATTTTATTCAAAGTTAATGCTTGCTAGGATATTCTGAACACAGTAAAACTGAGTGAGGTCCGATAAATGACATTCACAAGCAATCTTCACAATCAATTGCATTTTAACTAAAAAGTCTCGAGTAGTGTTTTCAAAATGAAGCATTAAATAGTTTTATCTGTATTAACAGTATAGTTTAAAGGTTATAACGGAATATATGTGGTAAGGGTAGCTATCTCACAAGCTTCAACATGTAAATCCGTGGAACTCTGAAAAGTTCTGCAAGTAGCAATGGAGATAAGCAACCTTAGGCTAAAATGTCTAATATACGGACTGTGCAAATGTAATAGAGTAAAGAAAAGGTCAAAATATCATCATCTTTTTTAATTGCTGGCAGATTATGACCGAGGAAATTATAATACATATCCTGATAAACAGAGATGGAAAGTTCATCAAAACTTGAAAGTTGCTTTTTACATTCATTAATCTGCCTTGCATAATGCATATGTTTGTCTTATTTATTTCGTCGAGAATACCATATCTAAATGATATTTATGTTAATTAAATGAAATTCAATTCAAACAAACGCTTTAGTTGTCCAATCAAAGTAAAAATAAATAATTCTTTTAAACCTTACATCGTTATTTAATATAATGATCAGAGAAAATTAAAAAGATTCCACAATTTATTTTCCAAACATTAATACTAGATATAAATAATTAAATGTATTGTTAATAAATACCATTTTAGTAAAAAATTGTACAAAATTGGAATATTATCTGGAATTTCTTTAATAATTACTATATAAAAATATACATTCTTAAATGATGTCGATGAGTAATCGTTGCCATCCATTGGATTTCTTTAGTTGAATTAAACGATTTAATAATTTAATTTTATAATGTCATTTTATTCTCAAATTTACTGTTTATTATTATTTACTATGGCGTCATATTTATCAGATACACGAGATCCAGAATTTACTTTCTTTGTAAATGACATCTACTGCGCATTAGGCCATCCGGACATTTTAATACAAATAAAGCGCATTATTTTATACACTAATTAAACACTTATTTCAGATTTGAGTTTTGCGAGTTTGACCTGATGGACTATTACACGGATTGAATTTATATTTTAAAAGAGCTTTTCTATATCTCTGACGTCTACTTATCACGAAAATTCTATGCTGCATATTGAGATGGACTCACCGATATGACTTTCTGAGTTCCTTATCGTCGTTAACTTGTCCATAAGTTCATAGTAGGATTCCAAGTGTGTCATCAAGTCAACAACGACAATCTTCTACAAACCATCACAATCTCTGACATCCACCTACCTACTGAGTTCACTGATAGCTACATCCATCGGAGCCTGTCTTATGCATTATATTAACATACTCCCTATCAAGGCAAATACTTTATTTTTTCATTAAGAGAAAGTAACTGGAATCGAGAAACCGTAAAGCCAATAAGGTATAAAGGGAAGAGATCAAGAGGATCTCAATAAAAATAAATTCAAGGTATCAAAAAAATTAAAGTACATTTAATTATTGCATTTGAGTTGTAGCCTATATACAAATTCTCTGCTATATGATACATAATTCAAACTTCAAATCGCTCTCCATTTGTGAACGAATTCCTGGCTGAGATGTCCGGTGCTCATTGGTTGGCTGATTGATTAGGGCTGTAGGTTTTACCTATTCAAATTTCCGAGAATGCAAAATGACAAACCATGAATGGATAGACAGACATAAAATAGTTCACACAAAGTGAAATGTAATAATAATTTTTTATTATTATTTGTTATAATTATAAAATTATCTTAGACAGTGACCAACATTTGGCATATAAATCTTAAACTATGTAACCTAACAATAGCAGGCTATCATATCCTGCAATGTAATTGTGCATAATTACTAACATAAATTTTAATATTTCCTTTTCAATTTAAGGAAATTAGGTCATATAAATTAATGTTTACCGAATCTTGATCTTAAAATTTAGCAAGAGATTTGTTTTATATTAAAATTATTAATTATTTCGAAACAGCGATTATGTATCTATTTGTTCCATTTGATTACCAGTCGTCGACCTAACCTACATTGATATAGATACTCCTATTTTTAAGTTTTCTACCATAAATTTATAAATTATCATTGATTATGGAGATATTTTCTCGAACGAATTTCTTTTCGAGACGTTAATAAAAGAGCTGATAGCTAGGAAGATCCAGTTATTTCTGAAACCGGACTAAATCAGTTTTCACCTTCATTTATGAAAAGGAATTTATTTGCTCATATTCCTGAAAGTAGTGAAAAATGACAACACATATTCTTCAACTTGAGTGGAGTATTGAATAAGTAAAAATCTAAACTTCCAAGCACTGAAGTCCCCTACTCCCCCTTCCTATACCAAAAACTATGTATAGCATAATATACAGGGCGTTTAAAACACAGACAAATTTGTACTTTGAATGCATATTTGTAAACTATTACAAGGTTCTCCTAAATATTAAACAACAGACTTTTGCTTCATCGCTGGATCGCAAGAACACTTAAAATATTCCTTTAACGACATATTATAATAGTTAATAGTTTGCTGTTATTAAACCAGAAATCATTTCTAATTAATGTAAAATTATATACTATGCTCTGTGGTTTAATTATACCGGTTTAATAATTAATACTAAATTAAGAATTAGTTTGAAAATCGCGTCTTTTTAAAAAGATAATGATGTAGCTAAACCGAAAAAGCCAAAAATATTTTGAAGGTTTGTTCCACCCTGTAAAAAATTGGGAATGGGACAAACAGCGACACGAGTTCCACTAATGAGTATAGATGAGGAAATTTTTATTTGTCCTAAAGTGTGGGGGAGAGGAGAGGAGTGGAATTTATTGCGTCTACAGGCGATAACAGCCAATTTAAACGTTTTATTAGAGAAACGAATGAAGTAAATCAAGTTAAAATTTCTATCACATTCGCATAAATTAGGAAACATCATTAAAGAACGTGAATGTAAGCTTACATTAATTTATGATGAGACGAATGTAATGATCGTATAACAACCCACATTTTCGATTTTAAGGATACGACCAGCAGTTTGCTCACCATTTCTGAATACCGCATGCCTTACTATCAAACTGCACTTAAGGATCTAAGGTTTCCTGTAAAACCTCAAATGGCAAGTTGCTGAGTTGATTTATGATGCACAATCGTATTCTTAATTAAATTTTAACTGACGAATTTAAGGATAGTATTCATATAACAATGACCGATAACGTAATCCAAACTTAACTGGTATTAAAATCTCCTAAGATCACCCTATTTGTAATTACGCCGATCGTGATGAAAAAACATTATCACAGAAACCTCAAACCTGTACCAAAAGACCACACTCTACCGACTGGAAAGCGAATATACAGTTAGATTAAATTCCAATTGATCACATTAATTTGAGTATTTTATATCATCTGAAAAAACAATATTATGAAAGGAACTAGAATTAGTAGGGCCACCAGTTTCTAATACCAATTTTTCCCAGGAATTTCACTTTCTAGAATCATTAGACTGGAACATTTAAATACACCATTACTGCATATGTACATGACTATAGAATTAACTAAAAGCCTTCGTTCTGATTAAGAAACACCCTTTAAGGAAATTATATATTCATAACTATTCGTAAATGGGCCACGAAATTAGTTAGCACACACCAAATAGGCAATTTTATTAATTCACAGTCGAGAAATATTTTAAGGGGCAAATAGAAGTTAAGACAGGGCACAAAAGGACATTTGGAATTAAAGGATATCATGTTCAATGAAGGATGAAAGTAGTAAGAACGATGAAATGAATTCAAAATAAAGAGTACCACAGGAACTACGCACGTGGGCGGCCTAAGACTAATCGAATTTGCCTCCTTTACTTCGTCGAGCTGTAGTCTCAGAAAGCCGTTGGTTACCAGTTGTCGAGGTTGCACTCACAGTTGAACTCAAATTTGTCCATCCGTCACCATCATCCTCAGTTTCCCAGTTCGAATTCCACCAATCATTTTTCTCCCCTTCTTTCATAGGCTTTTCAACGACCTCCAATTCTGACAACAGACATAGACATTAAGAAATAACAATAGAATAAATCAGATTATTTGGAAAAGTAACGAACCAGCTTTAGTTGTTACAAAATCCGCACCCCATCCATCACCGTCACACGTATTGTCTTCTAGGCTTTTAACGTTGCGAGTTGCATCTCTGAAAGTCAGAAGGAGAAAGTCCTTTACTCTGGAAATTCTATGACAAACAGCAATATAACTTTTGCAAAGTAAGGCTCTTCTTCACTGCTATAAGGCCGGGATATGATATTACGGTTGACCCAGCATCGGAGGGAAAAAGGAGAGTGTACTTACCTCAAGATGTTCGATTAACTAAAATAAGGGATTTGCATAGGAATAAAAGTTATCTTCATATTATTGAGGTTTGAAGATCAAAACCCTGATGGACTGATGACAGTTATAGTCTCAGATAACTGTCAAGTTGTCAGGAGCGATTTGCGCCAACATATCGCGATATGGATGATGGACGAATTAGAGGAAACCTGTGGAAATCGCCCATTCCATGACAAAGCATAAACGCTGCAGCTTTTTTGTGGGCTTTGCATCAATGACATCGCGGTATCCCGAAACAATTAGAGGTGACTTCTTGATTGACATTCGCAATTTTTGTTTCAATCTCAGTACTCCTCCTGTTATTTCCTTATTCAGGCCAATTTCCAAAGCTGTTGCTGTTACCTTAAGTGATTAGCAACTGCAATATTATGCGCTACCGTTTCTCCTGTTTACTCATTCCTACATAGTTAAATATTTTACGTTATTTTATAATTAAGATTGAATCACTAGTGAACATCGGGTCCTCTCTCTGACTCCCTAATTTCAATTTGAACTAAATCTACGATCTGCCACGACGCCCAAGGTACGTGACTAAGATGATCTTTCCTGCTTTCATGCGTTCGATGCATCCTGAGTATAGCCAAACAAATGAATCAAATCGACCTTGCTCCTAAATACATTGCAGCTCGAATTAAGGAAAGCTAGTTGAGGACGTTATTTCCATAAGAAAGGGATAACAAGATAAAAGTGAGTCAGTTACAACACACTGGATTTTCCATTTTGCCCGTGCCTTGGGCAAATTATACAACCTACCCCACAAATTACGGAGGTAAAGCCTCGTAAAGCAATGAAGATCTTTTTTTACATTAGTTAATATTGAATTTAATTGATCTGGGCCAAGTTGAGTTAACCAGTACCGTAAACTGTAGCTCTAATGACCGCCCTCTAACTCTGAAACTACTACTCAAACTTTCCAGTGTCAAACATTCTAGAAGTGCTCATTGAAATGTACGATTACAACAAAAGAAGTACCCGAATTCAAATCAGCAATAAGACCAATTTCCCACCTAACTGCCTTCAAACTACGGTTTATTCAAACTAAACAGATCCAGATATCTCAAGTTTAAGCCAGTCTATATCAGATAAAATGTGGCAATCTCTAAAACACTTAAAAATACATTTCACTTACTTACTTATGTAACATTATGGATCCTTCCATTCAGCCCAAAATTATAAACAAATTTAAATAATCTAGTAGAAAATAAAAAACTCCCATTGCATCAACTAGGTAAAGATCAAACTGCCTACCTTTGGAAAATATTTGTAAGCTCTTCAAGAATAATACTAACCGTAGAAGCTTTAGACAACCCTTACCCTGTAAGAGCACCGTATGTTGTTCGAGAATTGGAAGCTCCAGTGAATGATTGTTCAAAAGATTGAGGTTGGCTCTGGAATGGACGATCATAGGATTCCGTATAACTACTTCCACCTTCTCCAGAAGGATGGAGATAGGTTTGAACCTAAAAGTAGTGAGATAACGATATATTATACAGTATTGAAATAATAAAAGTAGCAGTGGATAGGTAAAGTTCACAAGTAACAGATATCACCTTGGTAGACAGGTTCGAAACCCCATCTGTAATGGTATCTAATAGATGGCCTTCCTTAATCTGAAATAGAAGTGGGTTAATGACAACATTCAGCTAACAACGATGATCATGCCACTATAGGGAATTAATAAGTAGTGAACAAACCTTAGTTTGGACAGTTTCGCCAATCTGCTTCGTTTTTTCGGCAGCTGTAGCAGTCAATTCGGTGGTTTTTTTCGCAGCTACCGAGGCTAGCATACTAACAGTTGACCAGCCCTACAAAGAATAAAAGGCCCAATTAAGATAAATAGCAAAACGCTCCCACTGAATTTCTGAGTAGGACACCGATTTGGAACTAAATGAAGATTTACATTTATGAGAACCTTCATGGCATCATCGTATGCTGATCCTTGGGGAGGTCGATTTTGAACAGGGGTGCTTCCGAAACCCTCGTATCGTCCACCTTGACTTGGTGGTATACCACTAAAATGAAGAATTGAAGTCCGTTAATTGTAATTCATTACTTAATGACTCGATTTACAGAAAAGTAAACAGGTAAACAATAAACAGAAGAAATAGTAAAAAGAATGAGAATAAGTGTAAGAGGCATTAGAATAACAGCATTATAAAGAACTACTGCAACTAAGTCAAAAGCGAATGACTAAAGTATCACTGTAGCTTTCATCATACTTACCTTAAAATGTAATAGAACAAAACAGAGTAGTAACAGGAGCCAAGTAATAGTTCAGTTATAAAGTGGGATCAAAAATCACATCTATTCCCGCAACTCCGCGTTCAGTGGATGTGAATTAAGTTCGGCAAAGAGAGCTTCATAGGCCTACAGTTAGCATTATGCTATTGAATTCTCAGCTATATCTATACTTATGCATAATCCAAGTAAGAAACTTTCTCTCTACTTTTGATAGAAGCACTTTTAAGTAATCTTGAATTTGATAGATTTTAAAACCGAACAAAGTCAATACATCGCAGCGTTTATCTCACAAAAGAGAGCTACAATCAGTATTTAAAGATATAAAATTTTCTACTTAACGTACTTCTCCTCTTTCACCATACAAAGAGCAGTTTTTATTCTCATCCATAACGAGATTTCTCCCCATTGCCTCCCATTATTGGACGGAAAATGTAACCTAAGAGATTAATGTTAAAAATCCTACTATTAAGATAGTCGGAAAAGCAAGAGGAATCTATGGATAAGCCATTTCAGGAACAATATGTGATGTTTACAAAGAGGGCAGAAAAGGAGGAAGAGGTAAAAAAGTACTATTTCTATCTCGAGCAAATGGTATGGATTCCCAACAAAATAAGGGAATAAGCCGCCCCAAATTACTAGTAACCTGCTGCATTGAAGAAAATAGAATATGCCGTTAACAACTGCTAAATAATAATTGCATTTGCCGTCTTTTTGCTGAAGTTGCATAGAACAAGACAATGAAATAATAGTGCGAATCAGACAGCAAAGCCTATTTAATGGAAATAATAATTAAAAATCACAGGGCTGATTAGTAATATTAATTCTTAGTATGAAAAATCTAAAAAATTATATCGATTATAATTTATTATTACGGTATTAGCGGTCTGAAATTTTAATAATAACTATAAAAGAGTGGCGGGATGGTAAAAGTTTATGTAGAAATCTACAGATTGTTACTTATCATTACTAAAACATCTGTGTTAGACGTAACTACAATCGAATAACAATGTCCAATAAATGGTAATGGGGAGGGGGGATCAAAAAGATACAGAAAACAACGTCGATGTATCGGAGGCGTACTTCACTTGACTTTTAGGGTCGAGATAATACAATATTTACTAAATTGGCAGTTCACCCTCAAAAAATTCAAGTTTCACAATTCGTCCCTTGGATTGCAGCAAATGTCTGTCTATGATGTTAAGTACTTAGTGACCGGTACCACCTAATCAACAATTGGTCTTGCTACTTCAATTCACCTTATTTTCAATAATTGAGAGGATAAATGACCTTACATGATATTTCCACAGTTTACAGTTGTGACATAGCAGAAAATCTTCAGATCCTCAAGCGCCCAATGTACCACGGAAACAGTACACTATCACATTCAGAAACAAGTTGTTGGACTGAAAAGACGATAATAGGCCATTACAGAAATACGTGCACAGATCAATCCCAAAATGTCAAGAAACATCGGAAAAAAACTAGTCTATTGGTGATTAAATGGAGGCCGAGCTGTTTCAGAAACTGCAAGTGAATGCTTGTGTATAAAACCTCGTGTTGTGTGCTCTCACGTAGCTTTTTAAAGTAAATATAAATAAACTAGTACATTTTTAAATCATTCAGCATTCATCGCATTAGAAATCGGGAAATTCAAAATTTGTATTGAACAGAAGGAAGTTTTGGAAAAGGAAATTCAGTAAACCAACCCAAGTGCTATAAATGCTATAATTCGATAAGTATATATATACGCATAGCCTCCAATAGCCATCATTATGGGACCTATTTCACTCATTTGATTAATTGAGTTCTATACTACAGCCAACACGTCCACAAAATACCACAATGTAATTGAAATGAGTAAATTCATAGTCATAAACAGCCTAAATACAACCATCTTGATAAAATTGACTGACTATCAGTCAAGTAACATATACAAGCATATTACAAATCAATGCAGTTATTATATCAGTCTCATTAAAAAATGCAATCGAAACTATGCTTAAAAATACCATCTACTTACTACCTCTTAGTAGAATGATATTTTCAGCACTCACCTAGGCCTAGTAGAATTCTCCATCATCTGACGAGTAAAGAAGTCTTCTGTTCGAGCCTTATGCTCGGATTCATTGAGCCACGATTCCAGATCTGAGTGCACAGAGGGAACACCACTGGAGGTACCCTGTCGGCCAATATCACGGGGTTTGGAGGAGGGAAGACTGTTGGTTGTAGCACTACGACTCATTGAATGGGAAGGCCGGTAGTTACGAGCTGAGGACGTCTCCTCACTCCAGACACCACCCTCAGCCTCAGTTGTGATCTATGACGAGGCGAAATGACGGTAAGGAATTATGCTTCACTATCACCTTCAAACCCATTACCTACACATTTTTATAAGTTTACAAAGTATGTTCCTTTTATGAATCCATTAGTTTTCTATAGTTAAACATAAAGTCAGAAATGATTAAATCAGAGTCCAATGTATCCAAGATTAAAACCCTTAAGAGTAACAATAATAGGGATTATCAGACCTGGCGACTACCACATATATAGTGAATAGCACTTTAAATCTAGTGATTCGAAGTCAGCCAATGCCATTTGTAACATTTAATGACACACAACACTGAATGAACACAGGTCTAAATTTACCCTGTCTTTCCACCGACAGAGTTTATTGTTAGATGAATAACAC